>NQII01005360.1:0-15636 GCA_002778355.1 Clitarchus hookeri
AGCAACATCTAACTGATTCATTTCCAAGGAGGTTCTCATTCAAAGAAAAATCGTTCTAATTAATAAACATACACGGTTTTTTAAGTTACAGATTACGGGTGCACTTGTGACATACAAATATTGGCTCAATTGTAAAAAATTTATAATAATATATTTCTTAGGTTTTTTTTAATAAACGTGTTTTTGATAATCTGAGGGCGTGATGGAACCTAGTTTTAACATAATTAATGCTCATAAAGACAATATCAATACTTAGTTTTATAGCACTTTTTAAGGGATACTTTGTATCTTTTTCACGTAACTAAAATTACCTGGTTATATAGAGACAGGGATTGTCTAGATTTGTTGTAGGCTTCAAGAGTTCACGTATAGCATGTTCTAAAAAGTGCATTCAGAAATGCGTTTCTACCTCGCATACTGGCAGAAAAGCCTATCTCCATGAGAATAAATGCTTAATTTGACTACTTGTGGGGCTCAAAGACATGCGGGAAAAAATGCGAATGCTTGCACAATGTTTCGTAATAATTTATTGATTATTTTTCTTTTATGTTTTGTGACCATCGGACANTTGCTTGCACAATGTTTCGTAATAATTTATTGATTATTTTTCTTTTATGTTTTGTGACCATCGGACACAGGTATGCGTCATCGCCTTGCCACACGATGTGTATTCAATCTCTACTGTTTAGTTCTGCATAACCCAGATTTTTGTAATTATTACAAATGCATTTTAAAGAGGCCAGGCAAAAAAAAATTTAGTACAAATTTAAAAAATGGACAATTTTTTAATGCCGTGGTTTAGGAAACTCGCGAGTAATGTTCGGCTGCATATTTTATAAATTGAGCGTGCACGCAAGCAGCAGCTTTGCCTGTACTTCTACGTCATTAAGAGAGATAGGCCTAAGGGTCATGAGCAAGGCATGTGTAAGCTTCGCGTCGCTGCCGCAGCATCGCAGATTTTTGTCGCGGCGTGGCGGGCGAGAGCAGTTTCGGAAAGAGGGATCCCGGAGGATCAGCGAGACCTGCTTGCTTCCCCAGTCACGCAGCCGAGGGCTGTGCTCCCCGGAGTCCCGGGCAAACGGTTCCGGGAGAGTTGTTTGATTGCCTGTTACAAAGTTGTGGCCCCGGAGTCGCGCCGAGATACCGCCGCTGACAGATGTAAGCTTTGGTAACGATGTAACGCTCTTACGTGAGGCCATTCCCCTCCATCGTGGTAGGGCTCTGAGGGTGGGGAAGAGTGCGGGGAGGGGGTGGAATAATTCCTCAAGATGCGGAGGAAAAGGCATGAAGTTCATAATGCTGTTTTAATTACCTGGAGCTTTCCTCGCTACCTGGCGCCTTTCATCAAAGGCTTATGATTAGACTGGGCAGGGAAGCGAGCAGACGAAACTCGAATCTCTGCTCTTTTAATCCTTCGAATGGCCCTCGATAACAAAAATAAACAAAAAAACACTTCTGAAGAACATTTAGCCACAATATTGTATTTAGCACGCGAACATAGCTTTTGTTTTTCTATAAAAACAGTTCGCCATTTTTATTTTTATTTTATACACGTTAATTAGCAGACATCGATAATTTTGTCATAATAAACAGCCCATAATCCTCTTTTAATTTTGTGCTTTTGAGTTAAGTCTCGTTAAATAAAGGAATGTCGAGGTTACTATACTGATTTACCTTTTGGCTTTAATGTCCAAGCGCCTTTGCTTTTATACATCATAATTTTAAGGCTAATAAAAATAATCTGAAGTAATAACATTCAATCTTGAAGTAAAAAAATAAGATTCAGATGCAGCACTCCTAAATAAATAATTACACAGCTTATTAAAAATAATAGTCAATATAAATAATGCATTGGTTACCGTAGGCGTACACATAATATATTTTCACTACCTCTTAAACGCATTCTTGTATTTATCTTTGTCATGCATTTTGTAGAATGTCTGCAGGAACTATTCTATTGTCATAACTCCTGCCCTACACATATGTGTACGATTTAAAAACAAAACACAAAAACTTGAAACAGCCGATGACATCTTATTTCATTGGCACTGCACTGTCGGCAGTGATCATTAATGCTCGTAAGCAGTATTGGGAAATATGCTAGCGTTATTGACTACTGACTGGTGAAATGTGTTAGTACTGGATGGCGGCGTAACGTAAGAGGAGAAAAAAAAAAGACCTGCGTTCAGTAGATCTTGACCGCTCTACTGACGTAACCAACTTCTTGATTTTCAAGTGAAAATTGCAATGCAAACGTATTCGGGTTAACCCATTCAGAAACAGTGCAAACAGTTGTATACATAACCAATGTGAAGATTATTTTAGGCGAGAACTGTACACCATGAGGCTCAGTGGCAAATTATCATCTCCGCGGGCAACTGGTTCGTAAACTATGGTACTGGTACAGGTTATGGTTAGTTCATGTTACTACAGCTTGTTCATGGTAAACTGAGCACTCTAGCTAGAATGTCCAGCTTAAGATCTACTTGTACGCAAGTTGTTTATTATTCCATCTTATGCGAAATTAACAATTTCCCGGGCCTGATCACTTTATTAATGTGCCGGTCAAATGAAAGTAAGAAATTATTAGAAAAGTTTGCATTTTACAAATATGCTAATTCTGACATCTACGTGTATTTTTAAGTAAACTTTAAAACATGGAACTAGTTTTCCTTCGTCGTTACCAACTTTACTGGGCGCATGCCACTCAGTGTGCCCGTTACGATGTATGCCGGTAGGGGCAGTTCGTAGGCTGATTTCAAACGCGCTCAGTTAATTGTGAGCAGCCTGCACAAAGCCTACAGTTCATTGTGAAAATGATTAAAGTGTTGTGTCGACCGAAGTACAGCACCAGTCATAACATGGCTTCTTTGCAACACCTGAAAATGTAAATTAATGTGGGTCTGAAAGCAGGCTCGCCGGAAGAGGTGGGAGATTAGGGGGAGTGGGGAAAAATCCTCGAGGCCTGTGCACCATGAGGCTGGCTTGGCTTCGAAATTTTATTTAAAGTTTATTCTTAATAATATTTTGTTCAAAATCTGTATTGAAAATGTTTATGTGTTCAATGTTCCTTGTATCTTTGAAATATTACTGTTCATAATTTGATGGAAACTAAGTCGTCATGGAAATTAACTTTTTTAAAATCTTTATTACATCTTACGTAATAGTTCTGTTATTTACGTAACAATATACAGAAATACCTAAAACTGCATAATATTATTTTTTCGAGGCGTGTAAAGGTAGCGCACTAAAGCAGCAAGGAGGGGCCCAACAAAATGATTTGGCTCGGGGCCTTTGGGGACTGTCGACGGCTCTGTATGGAAATGTTAGCCGCGCGCCAGATAGCTGTGGGCTTGAGCAACTTCACAATGAAGTGATACGCCACTGACGATCCCTGGAACCCATTAGAGAGAGAGAGCGCGAGGAGTGGAGGTGCAACCGAGAAGAGAAAACATTGTCCGTGGTGAACACTTTTCGCTCGTACGCCTTCGTATTTTTAAAGTCTCCCACTGCTGTCGACGAGAGTACACCACTGCAGTCTCTCCTTTAACAACTAACACCACATAGATACTTCGAACTTTGAAAACTGATTTGTCTCTGCAGTGCTGAACTTGGTCAAATAAGGCAAGAATCCCGCGCTTGTGTTCTCAGCTTACCTGCTCTTTCTCCGTACCGCCCTACAAGAGATAGCATGTAAGATAGTATGCCAGATAGCAGGGATGTTTATAACATAGGCTAGATATGATGTAGACCGATCTCGTTGGCTGCGTACAACCAGTCTCCGTCTCCCAACATTGAACTGCTTTTCTGCTAATACGACTATCAAAATGGCGTGGAATGGATTTGAGGTTAGGGTACTGTTTAGTAAATAAATGCTTTGACATGTTTTTATATTCCTGTATCCAATTTGTAATGCAGTTTGGTTTAATTAAAATGTGCAAAATATTTTATTCACATAAACGTGATTGTCTTTTGAAAATTAAGATACAAACAAACACGTTTATCACTGTTGACCATGTGGTATTGACAGTTGTGTTCCTTTGGTGTGGATCAGTGTTGGGTGCATGTGAAGAAAAAGAATAAGAGGTCTACCTAATCTTTAGTCTATGGTTTGTAACCGTCGTTAATGTTATTTCTACTACAGGTTCGAAACAAAACGTGATTTCTTATGGCAGAGTTTGGCATAGCGAAAATACCCGCTGTTAGGTGCAAGTGTTCCAAAGGGTAACTTTTAATTTAAATATTTAGCTACGTGAATTATAAAAGATAATTATTTTACTTAGTTGCAAAGTTAATTTATTGATTTATGGTTATTGTAACTATACAGTTTTTTTTAGCGTAGTAGATAGAGAAAATCTGGTGGTACCTTACCGACACTAGCGCTTACCTAATGGCGAAAATTTTCCCTTTGCCAAACTTTTAACATTGATCTTCCCAACCTGAGTAGAAGTAACCGCAGTGTAGGCCATATACTAAAGATGAGGTAGACCGTTTCTTCGCTTCTGAGCGTGCACCCAACATTGACCTACCTCAAAGGAACACTATTGTTAAAGTTACGTGATAAAAAATTATGAACGTGTTTGTTTATATCTTAATTTTTAAATGACAAGCACTATTAAAATACTTTTACCAATTTGAATCCAATCAAACTGCATTGAAAATTGGTTAGAGGACGTATAAAAACATCTCAAGAAGACTTGCTTACTAAATAGTGTTGTAACCTTGAACCCAATCCACGCTGTTTTTGCTAATGGTATAGTGAGAAAAGCTGACGGAGATGGTTGTGCGGTCTCTGGTACAGGCAGGCGGGCGGGCAGTCTCGCAGCAGGTGCGAGAGTCGCTCGCAGTGACGTGTGTTCGCGGCACCTGCAGGTGTTGTGTCGCAGCTGTCCTTGTTATCGATCATGCGAGCCAGCCGGCTGAGCCGGGGGCTATCTTATCGCCCACGCGTGTAAGCGCGTGGCGTGGTGATGACACGCGCGGGTCCGCGACTGCAAATCCCTTTCCTGCGAGCAAACACCGCGGGGAAGGAAATATAGCGCCGTATCTGTGCCACGCGACTAGATGACGTGCTTCGCTACGCTATCACCTGTATACACCCTCTCCCTCCCTGCAGCTATACCTGCGACGAATATCACGCATGCGCCACGCTTTCAGTTGGTATGGTGCAATCAAGTTAATTATCTGCATAGGGGTAGTTAAATGTTTTGTTGCTGAAACCAAATTATTTTGTTGTTCGTGTTTGGTCGCCATTTGTGATGCATCTTAAGATTTGTACGGCCACGAAAAAATTTGTTATTTTTTATTTAAACCATGTACTGTTAAACTGTTATGCATCAGTGATTATTCTTTCCTCGCATAGTTTTCTCTTAAATAAATATCAAAATCACAATTTTACTGGTTTAGAAATTGTACAATGAGATAATTCACATGAAAGAATAAGCTAAGACGTTTGTAAAATCGGGAAAATATTTTTTTTAATTAGAAAAAAATTAGATGAAAATATGGAAATTCTTGCATACTTTTCATTTGTGACTGCCCTTGAATGTTTGTCATATAACTTGAGAAGCATATCTTAAAATAAACTAACACAAGGCGTTTAGGTTACACTTGCTACATTTTCTGCAAACAGCTTGGTTTATTTTATTTGTGCATTGCAAAAACAGTAAAATTTAGACTTTGACATGTCATTTTACAAAAACCATGTGATATAAAAAAAATTATCTGAGAGAAAAGTTGTTACTCACAATGCCTACAAGTTAAACAGTATGTGGTACAAATATAAAATAACAATTTATTCGTGGCCAAAGCTCTAAAATAATTTCGGTTATTACAAAAATAAGTGAAAGCTGTGAACGAGTCTCAAGTTGGAAACTATTGCTTTCCAACACTACGCCTCAGCGACCTCGACTATCGTAGCTACTGACTTAGTATGAACGTTTTAGACACATACTTTACGAATGAAGGACATGTACTTAAATACAAGTTTTCAAACTTTACAGCTTTACTTTTATTTATTTTCTGTTGAACTTGTTTCATTGGGATTGACTACATTTTACATCAATATTAAGCGTCAGTAAATGTACCAAAACACTGTTACCATCTTAATCGCCGCTAAAATTACAAACAAACTCTCGAGCCGTATTTTTGAGCGAAGGCAATTAAACGACCTGATAACGCTACAGCTAATCAAATAAATGCCTGTAATGCAACAAGCTGGGTTTGTTACTGCAACAAATTGTGTAATAAGAGACATAAGATTGTTCCAGGTAACCAAATGCTTACTAATTTCAAACGAAATGCTAATTCGACTCGACCATACCGATTAGTTGGACGTACATGTAAAATAGTTGTGAGTACTAAATACGTATATATGCTGGATCTACCAAATAAGTGTTAGGCTCAACAAATTAATTTTCAAGGATTTATTTGGTTGAAAGGAATGAATGCAGGTTGGAGCAATAGCAAATTAGCTGAGTGAACAAAATATTGCTCTTTGTAAACAAGTACTTTCGAAACAAATTTATTTGATGTCTGCAACTTCATCTTTTCTTTCAATGCGGGCTTGTGTATCGACCTCGAGAAAACATAAAGGATCTATATCAGTCACTATATTGGATTCTTTCATTTCCTGCTGATTTAAGTTTTATGAAGTAAATTTAAAAAAAAGTAACTATAGTTGTTGAGATATTTTATGTACTCTGCAGCGCAAAGGTGAAAGTTTTTTACAACTGCCAGATAACACGTAGTGAAATTCAGCACAAAAAATATTGAACAACTCGTAAAATAAACAGTTTCTATTGCCATAAATGCATAATAATTGCCTTATAACTGTAATTATGACACACAAATGAAGAATTTCTCTATAAGAAGGTAAGTCCTACGCTTTCGTGTGAATGTTTGTCTTTTGTATGAAAACTGTTTTTGGCGATTTTTCTCATGCCCTCAAGGACATGAGTTAGGGCATGAGTTATACCTGACGTATCAATATTTATATTCATGCAATTTTTTGAGGAAAATTCTAAAATATTTCTTATTATAGTCGCGTTACATTTTACAAATTATTAAGAATTTTGTATCTACAATTTTATTACATGGTATTGCAAAATGTTGAAAACTTTTATGTTAACTTAAATGGGACATAACCAAGAGCTAGTAGTTCTGTTTCGTATCAGTATCACAATGTTTTGTAATAATCCATCTTCTCTAGGCTTGTTTCAGTAATATTGGTTCTTAAAAAATATCAAATCATGGAAAATAAAATAAAAATAATCCAATAGTTATGTGTGACATCTGACCCAAACTGGAGGTTGATACATCTTTAGAGTTATATGTTTTCTAATTGTTTCTTATTTTATCTTTTCATGACAAACTTGAGTTTATATAGTTTGGCGTTGTTCACTGCCCCAATAAGAGCGAAAATAGATAACACACACTTATCACTTTTTTTGACCAGGTTGTTTTATTTTTTAATTCTTTGGAGGCGCATGTGCCCCAACATGGAAGGAAAACACAATGTTGAATAGAATAAGCGGTATTTTACTATCCAATGTGTTTCGGTTGGATAATATTTTACTTCGTCCACTTCGTATATCGGAATGTGTGAATTACAGAAGTTTGAAGTTGGCCATACGTACACGTTGATCGCAACCATTGCCTTCATACTGCCACATGGTCACAGGTAATTGTAAAAGCTGTTCAGGGCCAAGTAAGCACTATTGAAATCAACCTCTGAAAAAAAATCACTGTTCATAAATACATGTTAGAGTACACACTGGCATGCATGCTCTCAGTTCAGTTGCCAGTAGAAGTAGTTCTATGCCTTGACGTTGTACTGGAAGTATATTGTGTACATTATGGATACTGAAGACAGGGTTTGTTTTATACACATGATAGCACGAATTTGCATATTATTAACACATTTACTTTCATAGAAATATTTCTATGTTTTCCACTTGGATGACGCATTCATAAAGTGATACGGTCCACGGTAATTATTCGTACACATAGCGGAGTGATACAGATTGAGAAGAAAAGCAAACCATGAAAAGTCTATAACTCTATGTGTATATTAAGGGGCCTTCTCGTTGTTATACGGGAGATATGTAAGAAGATATGTCTATTTTAACTTAAAAAAACTATGGAATATTTAAATGTAAATCCGTTTTCTGTACAAAAATTAAAGTCGATATATTGTTGCCCATTCGTAAATTTGGTTATTGAAACACAAGTGTGATCGTTGAAAATTGTCAAAGTCAGCAGAAACCGCTTTAAGTATCCCTCTTCTGTAAAACTGTGTTTCAAACTATAGCGAAAACGCGGTATCTTTTCTAAACACGTTGCTGTATTAAAACCATAGAGTCACGTCTTAAAACTCTGAGGAAACGGAACACATGCGAAGCTTGTTTATGTTTTTTTCCATCGCCATCGCAGTGCTTTCGTATGGCCAGATGTGACCTTGAGATGTTTAATACTTTTTACTAGGTATTTTCCGTAAACTATCATATATACTGTCGGGTTATGGAAATCAACTTGGATTTCAGAGTAGGTGATTAGGAGTCGACAAGGCCGTCTTTTGGGGGTAGTTTTCAGTCGTGCCACTGTCATCGAACGTCACAAGCGTTCATGTACTTTGTATAGTCTATTCGCATTTTCTTCACACTTTTTAAATCAAACCTTCGAAAAATCATACCATGTGTGACGTGTTTGCTTGTTTCCTAATTATGTTACCTATCACAAACGTTTTATACTTGTGTTAATATTATTAGAGTGCCTTATTTTTGGTTAAATTGAAATTTTATTTTTATTTTATTTATACATTATCATATTTCATTTATAATTCATATGTATAATTTATAATTAGTACAGTGAGAAAATAGATGTGTTGGTAATGCATAATAACGAATAATTCTTATGCAAAATATTATCAAACTTAGTGCACACGAATGCGGTGGGTGGTTTTTTTGGTGCAATTTTCTACACTCGGATAAGCTTTGCTTTCGTGACATGGGCGGAGGAACATCCTTGAAGTAGAACTTTAGGAGGACTTCAGAAAAGTTTAAAGTAACAGTAAATGGACTATACGCCTGTTTTATCATTTTAGGGCAATGTATAGGCTGTATACATTTTTTTAAAAGGATTAAACTGAATTAAGTACACAGATACGAAATTACGTAGCCGTATCCTTGATGTGGGCGTGCACGTTCTCTTATTGGCTGCGCGAGGCTCTGGGAACTGGACTTGTGTCTGACTGGCTACTGCGTGCTGCGTAAGGTTCCCTACTGTCTGGTCTACTGGCTGGAGAGTAGGTTACCAGGTGCTGATTGGTGAATGGTGTTCAAACATTTTGCTTGCCAGTGAGGCCATTTTTCCTGCATGTGCAGTTTGAGTTCGCTGTTTGAACGGTTCTTTGTATTCTAACGTTCTCTTGAGCTAATGCCGTGTCTCTCATAGCAATATTCCATCTCAATTAATTATTTTCTTATATATAACTCATTAAAAAACTTTATTTACACGCAAACTATCATCATTATTTTATTCTTTATAGCTACCTAGGAAATGTTTGATTATCCCAAAAACTGGCTAAGCGAAATCACTATGGCATTTAAAAATGTCGGTGGATCAAAATGCAAAATAACTATTATTAGAACGTGGACAATTCCACTAGTTGATTGACCTTTGGGCCAAACTTTATACCTTTTCATTTATATATACACTCAAGAAGAAGTCAACTGTTTATTCGCTCCTTACTGCCACTGCCAGAAGCCGTTATTGGTAGTGCATTTCCTTTTGCGTACGTTTATTATTGGCCGAGGGTCCTCCAGGAGTTAAATGAGTCGTGGATAAATTGTAGAATCAACACAAACATACACCTGTTTGAAGTTTAAATTGTTTCCAAGTGGCTCCGCGAATTTTCCAGGTATCTGTCCGTTACTAATTATTTGATANCCTGTTTGAAGTTTAAATTGTTTCCAAGTGGCTCCGCGAATTTTCCAGGTATCTGTCCGTTACTAATTATTTGATATATTACAAGAAGTATATTTCGTATGCCATCCAAATGAGCTTAACCATGTTACGTACATATTAATTTTCTGACACATTGAATTGTTTTTGAAAAAAAAAATCATGAAAATTCATTACTTACGCACTGCTCGAAGGGTAAAAAATCGTTGTGTGCTGTGGGCTGACTTCATATTAACTATGGGACTTGACTGGGGTTGTGGGAGATGTCTCAAGTAGATAAAAACGATTGATGCACTGAAGAGAGCGACTGGATAAATAACATGTATAAATTTTTCCGAAAAGCAATTTACCATGCGTGTTTCAANGATGCACTGAAGAGAGCGACTGGATAAATAACATGTATAAATTTTTCCGAAAAGCAATTTACCATGCGTGTTTCAGTTGTCTTAACAGGGGAAAACCCGTCTTAATGCTTATAGTCGAAACAGTGATCAGAATGGATGAACCGTAACAGTTAGCTAGCGAACATCGTACTCTACTAATATGAGACATGACTTTGCAGCACGTATATAGAATGCGTGCTTACTGTTTTATCAAACACCAAGACATCAATTACTTTACATGTAACACAATTGTCTCTATATTCGTCATAATTCATGCTATGCTTCTACATTCATATTAAATTCAAACCAACAGCTATTAATGCATCTGAGATTTTTAGCCAAAGTTATTGCAATATAACTATCTCGATTATTTCTCTGTAAACAGTTCGTAAATCCTTGTCGGAGTGTGGCAGAAAGCGTCGTAGGTCAAATAAAATGTTGTTTTACAATAACTTTGGAATTAATAATGTATGGCACTAAATCGAATCTTTTTAACGTGCTTCCGTAAACTTACTAGGAAGAATGCACTTAATTTAGTTTATGGTGCACGTGGTGTTTATGTAAGAAATTTGTTCTGGGCACAGAAGCGAAATTAAACTCAACGATTTTATCACTTTGGGATCTGCACTCTATCAATGACATCCAAGACAAGCTATAAGCGAGTCGCATATGAGTACAGCTGCAAGGAAACCAGTTATTTTGGTATTTGTGTGCCTAGTTACATTCGTACTATTGGTCCACACTACAGCGGACACGCTTACTGAACTTTGCAACTTTCATTACGGTCTGGTCGTCAGCCATTGGGGTTACGAAATCATTATGCCTCAGTAAGATGTCCTTTGTTGTGTTTGTTATATGATGTAGTGTATTCGCGGTTTCTTCACATTATCTGAATCAAGACATTGGAAAATCACCCCATGTATGACATTCTTGATTGCTTCTTAACTACGTCATGTATCACAAGCGTTTTACTCTTGTGTTAACATACAAGTTCCTTATCTTTGGTTAACATAAACGTTTACTTGTATTTCAGCTATAAATTATAGTATCTCATCTATAGTTAANTAAATTATAATATCTCATCTATAGTTCATATAAATAAATATAGAGAGAAAACAGGTGTGTTTTAAATGCCTAGTAAGAAATAGCTCATATGCAAAATAATATTACACTGAGTGCGCACGAATGCAGTGCGTTGCACTTTGTTGTAATTTTCTAGAGTCGGTTAAGTTTTGCTTACGTGAGGCGGAGGAATATTCTGGAAGTAGAACTTTAGCAGGGCTTCACAAAAGTTGGAGGTAACCGTGAATGGACTATAAACTGTCACTTGTGTTATTTTGAACGTTCACAGCAAAATTTGTTTCAACCAGGAAAATTATTGTTNTAAATATAGAGAGAAAACAGGTGTGTTTTAAATGCCTAGTAAGAAATAGCTCATATGCAAAATAATATTACACTGGGTGCGCACGAATGCAGTGCATTGCACTTTGTTGTAATTTTCTAGAGTCGGTTAAGTTTTGCTTGCGTGAGGCGGAGGAATATTCTGGAAGTAGAACTTTAGCAGTGCTTCACAAAAGTTGGAGGTGACCGTAAATGGACTATAAACTGTCACTTGTGTTATTTTGAACGTTCACAGCAAAATTTGTTTCAACCAGGAAAATTATTGTTTCTGGGATGAAACGTTCTTGTAAGATCTTGTTTAACACCATCAAAACAATGACTCTATATCCGCAAGAGTTTTGTTTTTAAGGACAAATAAATTGTTGCTAGAGATACACCTAGCATGCGTTACCATCGTAAATAAACCTTATACCACCATTTATTATTATTTGTATGCGTTTTGCGCCATTATGACACAAAAAAAAAANTCAAGCTTTAGGCAAGCTTGATAAGTTATACTTCGTGCAAGCTTGCCTTGACCCGCTGCAAGATGGCCATTAGCAAACACGTGTCAGTGATGAGAAATTTGGTTTAGAATCAATTTTGAATATCACATGATATGATAATCTTGCTCGGCAAAGCAATTTCGAGTCAAATGCAACCGCATAGTCCATTCACGGTTACTTCCAACTTTTCTGAGGCCCTGTTAAAGTTATACTTTATGGTTATTCCCCCATTACACACAAACAAAGCTTAAATAATTCTAGAAAATTACGCCAAAGGGACAACGCACCAAAATTGTGCACTCACAACTTAATAATCATGAAAACTATTTTTTACCGGGCATCACCAACACACACAAATTATCTGTAGTTATATTCATATTAATTATGAAAGAATACGATAATTTATCGTCAAAGCTTAAGTAAATGTTAAATTTAACCCAAAATAAGATACTTTTATGTTGACATAAGTATAAAAGTGATTGTGATACACAGCATATTTAGGAAACAACCAAACACATTACACATGGGGTACATTAACATTACCTCATAGGTATGATTAAAAAAGTGTATAGAAAACGTGAAGAGACTATAGATGCCGGTACGGGACGCAGGATCCGGGTGGCGCGGAACGTTTGCCTGCGTGGTTCGCGGGGACGGAGCGCTGCCAGTAGACGGTTAGCAGGCGGTGAGGGGGAGTGAGTTAGTTTGGCTTCGTCGCCGAGGGCAGAGGCGGCGGCGGCCGGCGACCAGACCGCAGCGCTGCTAATTTTAGTCGCGCGAGACTGCAGGCCATTGTTCGAGCTCGGCGGCAGGCCGGCCATCCAAGTGCAGCGCCGCCGCCGTCTCACGCTCGCTCGGGCGATGACACCTTTCCCGCGCAAACATGACGCCAACCTCACGGGAGAAAAATTCCCTCTCCCCCTCACCCCACCAACCAGAGCCGTCGGAACCTTCATCGGTTAAGATTTTTGGGAAGAGGGTGGAAGACACGGTCTTGTAGTTAATCTTGCGCCCTTGGTCCTTGAAAAAGCCTCCGTTCTCTAAATTTAGTATTGAAATAAATTACATCAGTTTTTACACACACGTTGTATCCTAGTTTGGGTGATGGGTGTACGTTTCCATTTTTTTTACGAAACTGCCACTAATCTAACGAGAACATCACATCGTGCGGTACATTACAAAATGGTTTCGAATCGTCCACCCCTAATTAAATACGGGGCTTTCGACCATGTGCGTCAATCTCTGCACCGCCGATGTCGGCTCCGTAGTCGAGTAGGGGGTCAACAATTGGAACCCTTTTTGTAATTGACTGCACGGTGTGCTGCTCTTGACAGATTGGTGGAGGTTTCGTGAAAAAATGTGTAACNCAGGAAAATTATTGTTTCTGGTATGAAACGTTCTTGTAAGATCTTGTTTAACACCATCAAAACAATGACTCTATAACCGCAAGAGTTTTGTTTTTAAGGACAAATAAATTGTTGCTAGAGATACACCTAGCATGCGTTACCATCGTAAATAANCCGCAAGAGTTTTGTTTTTAAGGACAAATAAATTGTTGCTAGAGATACACCTAGCATGCGTTACCATCGTAAATAAACCTTATACCACCATTTATTATTATTTGTATGCGTTTTGCGCCATTATGACACAAAAAAAAAATCAACTGATCGACTACGAAAGCTCATATCGCCAGGAATGTTAAGAAATAATGTACAAACAAATACGGAAACCTGGCAACTCCACTATGAGGTTTAAAGCAGCGAAAAACTTGCACATCCATTATGTATTTTCAATGAAAATTTATCTTCAAATATGGGATAAAGAGCATGCTTCTAAATCATTAATAATAATTTCATTTCTAACAGGAAAATAATATCTTCAAAATCGAGGTAATTATGATATTATGTACTATGTTTTAAATTGTATAATTGTGTAATTATATACTATGTAAAATAATTTTTGAAGCTACGAGGATTTTCTCATGAGGGTAATGCATATTCTTTAAAAATGTTAACACCTGTTCTTTTGTTGGCTAAAAGGAAACCTCGTCTGTCTCTTCACGCGAAGAGAACACGAAAATTTTAAAAGAACAGTGAGTGACCGGGTACCCCCAAATAATACTGGGTTAACTCGAGTTGAATGAAGCTAACTAGTCTCGACGTGTCAAGCTTTAGGCAAGCTTGATAAGTTATACTTCGTGCAAGCTTGCCTTGACCCGCTGCAAGATGGCCATTAGCAAACACGTGTCAGTGATGAGAAATTTGGTTTAGAATCAATTTTGAATATCACATGATATGATAATCTTGCTCGGCAAAGCAATTTCGAGTCAAATGCAACCGCATAGTCCATTCACGGTTACTTCCAACTTTTCTGAGGCCCTGTTAAAGTTATACTTTATGGTTATTCCCCCATTACACACAGNCCATTCACGGTTACTTCCAACTTTTCTGAGGCCCTGTTAAAGTTATACTTTATGGTTATTCCCCCATTACACACAGACAAAGCTTAAATAATTCTAGAAAATTACGCCAAAGGGACAACGCACCAAAATTGTGCACTCACAATTTAATAATCATGAAAACTATTTTTTACCGGGCATCACCAACACACACAAATTATCTGTAGTTATATTCATATTAATTATGGAAGAATACGATAATTTATCGTCAAAGCTTAAGTAAATGTTAAATTTAACCCAAAATAAGATACTTTTATGTTGACATAAGTATAAAAGTGATTGTGATACACAGCATATTTAGGAAACAGCCAAACACATTACACATGGGGTACATTAACATTACCTCATAGGTATGATTAAAAAAGTGTATAGAAAACGTGAAGANCCATTCACGGTTACTTCCAACTTTTCTGAGGCCCTGTTAAAGTTATACTTTATGGTTATTCCCCCATTACACACAAACAAAGCTTAAATAATTCTAGAAAATTACGCCAAAGGGACAACGCACCAAAATTGTGCACTCACAACTTAATAATCATGAAAACTATTTTTTACCGGGCATCGCCAACACACACAAATTATCTGTAGTTATATTCATATTAATTATGAAAGAATACGATAATTTATCGTCAAAGCTTAAGTAAATGTTAAATTTAACCCAAAATAAGATACTTTTATGTTGACATAAGTATAAAAGTGATTGTGATACACACCATATTTAGGAAACAACCAAACACATTACACATGGGGTACATTAACATTACCTCATAGGTATGATTAAAAAAGTGTATAGAAAACGTGAAGAGACTATAGATGCCGGTACGGGACGCAGGATCCGGGTGGCGCGGAACGTTTGCCTGCGTGGTTCGCGGGGACGGAGCGCTGCCAGTAGACGGTTAGCAGGCGGTGAGGGGGAGTGAGTTAGTTTGGCGTCGTCGCCGCGGGC
>NQII01005360.1:15702-111154 GCA_002778355.1 Clitarchus hookeri
ACAATTCGAACCCTTTTTGTAATTGACTGCACGGTGTGCTGCTCTTGACAGATTGGTGGAGGTTTCGTGAAAAAATGTGTAACGTACGCATATCACAATATCCGACATGTTGTCAAACTTTGACGCCCCAAGCGGCCAAACGATGTTTTTCCGGACATGGGTCCCCCTCGTTAAAAATGATCGGGTTGTCGTTCCGCACAACATACTAATCGTTGTCGGTGTTGTTTTGAATCATCCAGTACGTAGCTTTCTTGTGGCGGCCCCTCGTGAAGTCTTTGGCGACACCTGGTAAAAATGCCGTCCGTTCCCCTCCTCTCCCTTTCCAACGTCACTGCCATTCCGCCTTTTCATTTGCCTTTCAAAAGCGGAGTAAAATCGACTGCTGTGTAAAAAAAAAGTGATAAAGTATTGAAACGTACACTTTTTCTATAGTGATAGTATCTTTATTTTTTAGTTTTTTAAAACACTTTGAGTGCCGCCGACGTAATATTTCGGCGCTTGAATTTAACTGAGTTGTTTGGATTTTTCCGTAACATTACGACATCCCTATCCTTCGTGAAGATACTGGCGAAGAAATATTACTTCGACAGCAGTTTTCGCAAGGTTCTCTTCAACGTGATATTACGTCAGCAAAATTCAGATTTTAAAAGTGAACATGACTGAGTGTATATTATTCTACATATGAAAGATAATTTGACTACAACACTGTCAACTCAGCATTATATTGGCAGAGAGCCTTCTAGCAACGAACGTCGTTTGGTATAGTAAACGGGTATCGGGTGTTGTGCGTCAACCAGTACGACGATTGCAAATGGGAACACAGAGGACAACCGAACTGATGGTCATGCAGTCGTGGATACAGGCGGGACTCACTTCTACTCTAGCTTGTCTTAAGACAGCAAATCTGTACCACACTCAAAGTGCTACAAGTTTTTTTAAGGCGACTATTGGAAACGTAGATTTTTTTTGATGGGGTTAACCACTGGCCGGTTTCTGTGTTTACAAGTGGAAGCTATTCCTGCATCGCCAAGTTCTGTATACCTTTCTCGTTTGTGTTTGGCACAGTCAACATAAACTTGCGGGACCGCAACCGAACACATCGCCAGCAGCACAGAAACTGTGCGGACAGTTATGAAGACGAGAATCGGCTATTTGATTCAAGACAGGTATATGATGTCCGCGGTAAACTGATGAGTTTTTAAAGCCCTGCTTAGGATATTCTTTTCTTCTCATACTGTATCCTTCCGCTGCGTGTAAAATTATCATTGCCATGGGTCTGATATCTTTATCCTTGCGCCGTCCAAGTAAAACAGTCGAATTGTTAGAATAAAAATGTATTATTAACATGCGAATTTCTACGGTAATGTGTGTAAAACCAAAAAAACACTAAGTTCAAGTCCACTGACTTTTAATATTAATATTACGTTCACCATTTCACGTCAAGTATTAAGAACTATTTTTATTAATTCTTTGCCAATTTAACTGGGAGCGTGATTACCAGTGTATACTGTAGCGTTTATGAACAGTGTTTTTTATAGGTTTCTTTCAAAAGTACTCTCTTTACCGTGAACAGCCTTTAATGAACGAAACGGATGTACATAGACAAATTTTTGTTCTGCAGTTCATGAGATAACTTGACAGTGATAGAGAGAACAGTGTGATTTCCAGTGGTTCATTTGGTTTTCAGCATACCTACATAAACTAAAGCAAATTTAGTACCCCAAAAGTATAGGCTCCCTTCGATTACATCATGGTCCAAAGGGTTATGGCACCGTGGGTTGAATTTCTCGCTCTAGGATTGTGCAGGTTAACTAGTTTGTAAACTATCCGTCAGAGTTTTTTTAAGTATATAATTCGAGAAATTAAATAATATATTTAATTGTGTTTGCTGTTGATTTATAAGTAAATAACTGAAAGAGGAACATATGTAACTTATTCAATCTGTACTTTCATAACAGTCTAGTTACTTACAATTACATATTAGGATAGACTCTAGTTTACCAAACGTTTATTTTTCTTCCCTTATCATAAGAGTACCGTATCGGTCGCGACACTGTTTTTTGAATTCTATTTTGGTGTTTTTTCGTATTTGCTTATATACAAGTGCCAGATATTTGCTAATAATTTACTCGAGAATCCTGTCTCACAACAAAAGTATTCACGTGTTATTAAGTTTCCCGCCTACCTAGAGCTTTTTTCCGCTTTCGAGGCCGAGGAGCGCTGGAGCAATAAGGGCGATACTGCCACGCGCCCCAAGTGCGCCACCACCACTATGCGCAAGGCTCTGAACTGGCGTGCAGTGTTCTCGTTGTGCTGCGTGTACCTATGGACTTTCTGCTGTGAGTCTATTATTTTATTGGTTGGAAGTGTGCAGGAAGGTTCACTACAGGGCGCTTAAGTAGTTCTTAATGTATCTTACGCATATGTTTTGAGATACAGCGCTTTGGTAAACTGTTTTGTAGCTATTTTGAAGTGCTCTGAAATGGTGTTTCTAATGTGCGTTACGTCTTGAAATCACTCAACAGCCCTCGTCTGAAGTGTGTATTCTTGTAGTAGATCAATACATTGGACGAGCGTTTAGCAGTTTCGTGGAAAACTAGTATTTAAAACACCTTGAAACTTAGTTCAAGTACCAGGTAGGCGGGAGCACTAAGTTTTACTCTATAAAACATATCTAACAATACTGAAGTACACAGTACTAGCCTCATGCTTAGGACGCAGATTAGTCTTCGAAACGAACCGGTTGCTATAATTTTCATAATAATACACTCACGGACGAATTGTTTGAGGTACGATAAAAAAAATTGGGATCTCCCTTCCGGAAACATTTTGTAAACACAAATTTACTTCGATGTAACAGCATGATTATTTTGTGGTTATCACAAAATAAGTACTCGTTTTTATGATTTTTAACTAATTAATTAGGGATCACCGAAGTGCTATTTTGTTTTCATCACAGAAAACCATTGTTGGCAGGGTGAACTCCCGCAAAATATGTTGTATCAGCTACAGTTTAAAACTGGTAAGTTGGACACACGTGTCATGAATGGAATGACTAAACCAACATCAGAATAATCCAACGAACTTGTTGGCATTTTAAAGTGTTTATATGTATATACGTACGCTTCCTCTAACCTAGTTTTAATGCAGCTACTTCATATTCGAGTTGGTCAAAGTATTTTATTCATTTAAAAATGTGGATCTGTTGAAAATACAAATGTAAATAAACACTTTCATGAGTGTTGACCGTGTGATTTTGACAGTTGTACTGACTATGGGCGAATCAGTGTTGGAGACAAGAGCAGAAGACGAAAATCGTTCTGCCTCAGTGATGAACTTGTTTGTACTCTTAGCGCCACAAATGTTGGCGGGTGAATTTGCGTGGGACGGGGTGTGGTCGGCGAGGGGAGAGGTAGCTGCGCGCGCAACCTGCTGCAGCCTGATGCCGTGCTAAAATAAATTAGTCTCCGTATGAGCAGTTTAGCGTTTAACGATGAGCACCGAATATTTTTGTAACAGTTTGTATGCAGCTGGGCCGTTACTAATATCGAGTGCCGCCAGTGTTCGTATCTTGTGAGCGTGCTAAGACTGTAGTATGCACATATAAGTCCATGAGTGAACCGCAATGGCGAATTGAGTCGGGGCCCCCATCCTGCTGAAACCACATCGCCTCACGAGCATCCAAAGGAACATCCTCCAAGTTTCTTGCTTTCAAGAATACAGTGCTATTTACAAGACATGACATCGACACTAGAGTGTACTTGGCTAATGCACGAATAAAGATATTAGGCCCGTGGCGGAAAGATACAAAACAAGGAGAAAATTATATATTAAGCAGGGCTTTAGAAAGCGTTTCGTTAACTGTGAACAGTCTATAGTAGAATGTATGAAGTTGTGTGCGAGTATGAGAGCGACGATGCCTTACTTCCGCAGTTCGCAAATTCCTCAGGTGAGGAGGCGACGTCGACATTAGAGCAGACAGCGGGCGTGCCCTGAGCGCGGCGCCAGTTAGCCGCAGTTCTCGCAACTCTGCAACCTCTGCGGTCGCCGACTACCCTGCCTCTGCCGCGCACTCTGCTTGGCTCCCAGCGAGCGCAGCGCCAACCTGTTTCAACCAATTAAAGTGAAGCGCGCGCTCCGAAGTGCCTGGCATCTGGCGGTCAGCCCGAGAGCTTTCCCCAAGTGCCGATAAAGTGGCTGCTGACGCTTCTGCGGATACGGACCGCATATATTCCCCGTCCCACAGCGCCGGGGATCTGCGTGCGCCCAGGCCGCTACCGCATTACTTTAAAACCGCCAAGTTCTAAGTTCGAGTGCATGTGTGTACTGTTTGTAGCCTGCTTTCCTAAGGAAAGATAGGCTTCAGAGATCACATTCTTGTCAGTGTGTATTCCTGTGCGTGTCTTTCCCTTAATCATTTTAGAACCCGTTAACCTAATTTCACGAAACTCGGTACATATACATAATGTCCCATAAATAATGGCCAATCCATGAACAGCTGATAGGACTGGTTATGCACTGCCAGAATATCGCAATTTGACCATAGTAAAAGTGGCTTCGTTTTCACGATATTGGTAGTTGTTCGGAAATGTCACAAATCTCCACTTGAAGTAGGTGTTTGTACACCACTGCTGTAAATGGTCACATATTTTCATTTTGTTGTTTACAGCCTAATAGCGCTGCTATCGAGTTGATATAGCAGTTTTGTGGCCAGGATCATGGTTTCCTTACAAAATTATGTACTATTTACATTAGGCATTTAAACAACTTCGATTACGTAGTTTATACATTGTTTAGCAAAATAAAATGTATTAAACATAACAAGATTATTATAATGGAAATATGTACATTTAGTAGAGAGTCTACGTCTGATATTGCCTTTTAAAAACAAAACTTTTGATATAACGGCTTAGGGTCTAAATGGCATCACATTACAAAAGTGTGACCTAATTTTTTATTATGTTAACATTTTGTGCAATTATAAGGCGTAGTAATTTGATTCTCGAATACACATAGTATTTACAACGGTGTGTGTGATATATTGATAAAAGGGTGGAATAAATCAAATACATATGTTTCCATGCATATATTTATTAAACGTGGAGTAAAGTAACTTCTCAAATTGTCCCCCAGCCCTGATGCACGCTCTGCACCATCGAATGATCACATCATATGTACGACGTGCACTTCCCGAATGTGTTATTTCTTCCGTGACAATCCTTACATGCTCGCGAATATTCCTCATTTGAGATAATGAGTCTTACACTGGAATCAAAAAGTGACAGGCAGTGGCAGCACCATTTGGCTTTTAATCCTTCCTCCCTGCACCTTGTCCCTAACGACCCCAGTCCATAGTGCAACAGTAAACGTCGCATGCGACACATCTCTGCCCTGGAGGAAGTGCACTATTCGGGGGATTGCAATGCTTCGACGACAGTATGCTCCACGCGAGTATATGAACATGCACTTCATTTATGGTGGACGCAGAGGGAACGTCAGTGCAGCGGCTATGCAGAAACCAGGAGGATCCTGACTTTTCAAATAATATCTTATCGACTGATGAGTCATTATGCAAGATAGATAGTTATTTAAGCTTAAATGATCCGCATAGCTGGCAGTTGGAAAACCCCCATGTGAAGGTTTTGGACAGGAATCTTCAATAGCCAAGTGATAGGGCCTTTCGAACTGCCACCCACTGTCAATTCAGAAAATTACTTACATTTCTTGCAAAATTATTAACCTATAATTGCCAATGGGACATTGGCAATGAAACAGGCAATGTGGCTGCAAAATGATGGATGCCCTACCCACTGTGAGGGGCATGTTCTAGCACATTTGGATGCCTCATATCCACAGAGATGAATTGGCCGCCCAGGTCACCTGACCTGAACCCTGGGGACATTTTCTACTGGATTGAAGATTTGTGCTAGCGCATAAGGATTGCCACTGAAGAAATAAGACGTTCGGGAAGTGCACGTCGTAAACGGGGTGTCATCATTCGACGGTGCAGAACGTGCATCTGGGCTGGAGGACAAACATTTGAGCAGCTACTTTAAGTTTAACGCATAATAAATAAATGCATTGAAACGTATGTATATGATTTATTTCACCTTGTTCTCAATATCTTACCGTGGTAAATACTCTCCATACGTGAAAATCAAATTACTACATCCTACAATGCCAAAAAATGTTAAAATAAGCACATTTAGGTCACACTTGTAATGTGTTACCTTTTAGAACCTAAGCCATCATAGCAAATGTTATTTTTTCTAAAAGGCAAACTCAGATGTATTTAACTCATGTCGGCTCTCTACTACACTTACATTTAAACGTTTTCATGATAACATTTCGGTTATGTTCAGTAAATTTTATTTATAAACAATGTTTAGACTACGCAATCGAAGCTGTATAAATGCTTAATGTGAATGCCTCACCATTTTCTAAGGAAACCGCAATTTTGGCTACAAAACTGACATACCAATTCGATAGCAGAACTATTCGGCAATATGCTGCAAACAACAAAATAACAGTATGTGTCCATTTTTAGTAGTGGCGCACAAAACGCCGACTATATGTATAAGTTAATATGTATACATACCAATATCATGAGAACGAAGTCACTTTTACTAGGTTAAATCTTATAGGTTAAATTGCGATACCTGCTCTATCAGCAGTTCACAGGTTGATAATCATTTACGGGACATCGTGTACACTTCTTAGTAAGGACATCCTACTTTTGTAGTTCTTAACTACGTCTTGTGCTTATTTTCAATATGGCGGCCATTCAAGAATTTAAGATGTTATGTTATATCCCGGAAGCAATTCAACCAATTTTATATGAAAAAATAGTACTTTGGCAGTTTATTGCGTAAACATTATAATGTATTTAGGTAGGTGTATTGTTATTCATCAACCATTTTTTAAGATTGCACTACACGAAATAATGAAGCTTTAACGTCATATCTTAGGAATTACTCAATATATTCACGCCAGATTTGGTAGCTAACTAATACTATGGTAAGTCATGATTACATAATCAATTTAAATGTAAAATTTACACTTTTTCAAATTTGTGGTTATATAAATATCTAATATTAATTTCGTATTTATACCGTACCATTTGACGAGTTTAGACTTAATTTTGTATGCTTGAAAAATCAATAACAAGCATCAAATATGCTATTGCCTATCTTCTTTTTCCACAGTTTCGTTAGGTAGCGCCACATAGAAAAAAATATTATGTCATATCTGGGAAAACAATTAACCGAATCCTACCAAATTTGGCGAACATGAAATACTATGGTACGTGTTTAATTACCGTGTCATATCTACGAATACATGTAACCAATTGAACCAAATTTTGTTAAAGGGCAGCAGCATATAATGCAATCTTAAAATGTGTCTACACTGAACATCTTTTGTCTGCAGTTTAGTAAGATAGTGCCCCTTTTATGTCCTATCTCGAGAAAATATTTACCGATTCCCAGCAAATTCGGCAAACACTTATAATTACGGTAGGCCAGGTAAAATATGTTTTTAATGTTGGGCAGGCACTTATTTTCAAAATTATGGAAATATAAATATTTTATTGTAACGTACATGTTCCTTTTATCTAAGTTTTAGAGAAGAGCCTACTTAATAAAATCTACTCGCAAAAATACATGTAGAAGAAAGTATGCTAATCAGTTATATTGGCAACTTCTTGATAGATACACACTTAAGTTATTTTAGCTAGCAAGACGCTCCACAAGGAGCCAGTTACTAAAAAGTGGGATCATTATAATAATGAAAAGGAAATATTATTGTGAAATAAATCAATTTCAGACATGTATTCGTGTTTCTTGGGACATATGGTGACGTCCGTTCCCATGGAACCTTTGAGCCACGAGGTTTGAATTCTGGATAGTCACACAAAATTAGGCCTTATTTTTTAATTAGTTCAGCATTTAATCAGCCTTACCACACACACAAAGACACTGCGCAAGATAGAATACGTACAAGCGGCGACATGAATGGCACCAGTCACTAACTACGAAGATGTCATCTCACGATTATAATCGGTTTGAATTGTGAAATTTGTGTAACACATAGTAATCCAAAAATGTATTTAATCCACTAGTAACTTTGTATCATTACCGTGTTAATATATAATTATACATAACTCACGCCATGAAATGCTAGACATCGAAGATTTCAATAATTATATTCATATGTGGATTATTTCGTTCCAGTGGTATGTTTTTGTTGCAGTAATATCTGGATATATTCATAACCGCGCACGGGATGTGAAAATAAAAACATATTATCGTCTTGACTTCGGTCTCGCTATTAGTGAGGGAGTATCAGGCACTGGCATGCTAAAAGATATAATTGTTAATGAACGTAGTCACAGAAATGATAGGGATTCCAAGAATATCTATGAGATATTCTTGGAATTCATATAAGTGTTTATGCTGTTGGAGACGAATTCAGATCAAAGTGGTGTCCTCAGTATGGTGCCATGTCCGGTGCTGTTTTCTAAGAAAATTAAGAAGCTAGCATATACTTACAACCATTTGTATTTGTAAAAAATCAGTCTTTTATCATT
Organism: Clitarchus hookeri; assembly: GCA_002778355.1. Classification (NCBI taxonomy): domain Eukaryota; kingdom Metazoa; phylum Arthropoda; class Insecta; order Phasmatodea; family Phasmatidae; genus Clitarchus; species Clitarchus hookeri. The sequence continues at coordinate 24,290 of NQII01005360.1, forward strand.
TAGTATGTAAAGGATATATTAAAATGGTTTAAGTAACTTAATAGCATACGCAAATTTATAATTATGTACATAGTTGATCAATGTATCACTTGTTTTTATTTATTTTAGATTCTAATGAACGTTCAGTCCGAATTTGTATATGACATTTGAGGTTTTCGATACATTTCATATTGCATTAGACGTATGATTTTTGTCGTTCTTTAATTTATAAACAAAGTTTGTCACTTGTAACATTATTAAGGTAATTGTTATAATTTATATTAACTAGAAACATATTTTGTATAATAGGTGGTGTATGTCATCACTTTCTGTAAGGACGCGAAGAAGTTTATTGTGTGTACTGCAGTGCTCATGACTTTGTAGGTTACATAATGAAGGAGCGTGTTAATGTTGGGAGAAGAAGCGCAAAATACGTCCGGAAGCGCTATTTTAGTAAATACAAACCATCACTGTTTTATATTCGTAATTGACAAACAGGTCCCTTTCCGTTTACCCACTGCCTCACAAAAGAAAATTAGAATAAAACAGTTTTGTGGTAGTCTGAGATTATTTATTGTTCACTAAACACTTTAGGCTAATTTCAATAGAATTTTACATCCCGTAAAATACTCACAGCAATGACGACAGCGAAACAAGAAAAGTGGTTCTATTATTTTGATGTATCTTTTGTTAAACGTGAGACGTTCTATTTTATTACCAATAAAATAAATTTCATTTAGCTTTGTGCACGTAGAAGTAAGAATTAGCACAATAATAATATATGTGTTTCTGAAATGTTCGCAGTTTCACACGACCGGCGCTGTAATGCCAGCAGCTATTATTTCCCTGGTGAAGTTGACTTTTAAATGTAGTAGAAGGATACGCAATGCATAGGCGTGCGCAGGATTACGTAATTTGGGAGGAGGGGGGTGTTAAAACACAAAATGAAGCTCCACTTTTACGATATTAAAAATATAAAACTATGCTTTTTTTAAAATGTTCATCACGAATGGTCTACATTTAATTAAACATATTTTTAATTTACGGTAGTTTCGAACACGCAGACTGTGTAGTGAAGATACAAAACTGGCCAGATTCTTTTGTTTTTATTAATGATATACATGGTGCAATGAGAGTGCAGCTGCACATTCTGCACCCTCCCCCAACCCACCCTTCCTGCTTACGATTATGACGCTATGGACGGATAAGTGAAACTCAACAGTTCTTTCAAAACTAGTCAATAAGTACTGAACTAAGAATAATACGTGTACCTTGCCAAGTATAAATGATATAACATATTTTCTTGTGACTGCAGAACTGTATTGTATTGAGAGTAAACAGGCTTGCTGCTCATCACTACATAATTTTGTTACCGCCACAAATATACTGCAAGAGTAGTACGAATAACATTTAATACCAACCATTGAACTTTCATCCAGCGACGTTTTTCACGCCAAGCTATTGAATCACCCCGCAAGCGTTTTTCCCCCGCCTCGTCGTCTCGTCAAGCGGATGTGGCGCTGAGCGGGGAGCCGTCACGGCTGAAACGACGCGGGCTCAAAACACGACGCCGACCGGCGCGCGGCTTACTGCAAGTTTGGACCGGCGTCGACGGCGGTACATGTTTTCCCCGAAGATATTTAGTTTCCTCTCTGTATCCTCGCAACCCCAGCAAGCTCGCCAAGCCCGCCATCAATTAATCAGCCCGGCCGTGCCGTCAGCGTTGCGTCAGGCGCGACCTGCCGACCCCACGCCTCACCCACGGCCCGCATGACCATGCCGCTCATTAGCGCACCGGCTCTTAATACGAGACAACCACGTTGTACGGCAGACAGCTTCATCACAAAGGCACCACGGTGGCTGAGTGGGTAGACTGCTCGTCTCCCACTAAGGTGAACCGGGTTCCATCCCCGGCGTCGTCACCCCCGGGATTTTCGCAAGAGGGAATCGTGTCGGACGATGCCGCTGGTTGGCGGGTTTTCTCGGTGATCTCTCGTTTCCCCCCGCCTTTGAATTTCGGCGCTACTCCATACTCACCTCGCTTCAACCTCGCCAGCTCTCAAGGCCTCGTTGTTAAGAGCTGCCCAAATCTCTCAACTCAACTCAGCTTCATCATAGAGCGATTAAGATTGCAGAGGAGAAACAGCCCTCATAACGCCAATTACAACCGCATACGCCAACCTAATTGCGTCACCCGCCACCGTTATGTAGGAACGCCGTTAACAAGTCAGCACTTGGTATAGTGGAATCGCCACCCGGCGGGCCAGTCAATACGGAACTTTTCGCAGCACGCAGTGGCCAATCAGTCGCAATGCTCGTCTCCAGATCTCTCGCAGCCCATCAGAGAAAGTGTACGCTCACATCAAAGGAACCGCCACGACATTTCACCTCTGTGTTCGCGGTAAAGTGAGCACTTTCGAAACCAACCTTTGAAAATAACCACGATCGGTTAACTTGGCATGCATTCTCCCAGTTAAGTTGGCAGCGATAAAGATAAATAGTTCCAAGTCTTGGCGTAGTCATAGACTAAAGATGAGGTAGACAAATTCTTCGTCTTCTGCTCATGTGCCCAACATTGACCTACCCCAAAGCAATATGACTGTAAAAGTCACATGGTCAACAGTGTTGAACGCGTTCGTTTATATATCAGTTTTCAAAATACAAGACCTTTATAGGAATGAAATACTTTAACGGCTCTGAATTAATAAGACTGCATTAACAAATTGGTTCGAGGAAGTATACAAACATCTCAAAGCACTTTGTTTGCTAATGAGTATTCTATCCTCAAATCCAATCCACGCCGTTTTTGCTAGTCTTGTTGGCAGAAAAGCAGTTAATTGTTGGGACACGGAGACTGGTTGTGCACAGTCAGCGAGATCTGTCTACCTCCTCTTTAATCTATGGGCGTTGTACTGCGATTGTAATGCTTAAATTTATTACAAATAAAGTTTGTGTTTTTTTATTTATGTTTTGCTTTATAAACATTAAAGTACGGATTGCCACATTAGAAACACATATGGGGGAGTGAATATGCATTATCCTATAGGAGAGAAAGAAAGGGATTTCAATACATTTCTTTTGACGTAGTGCGGTAAGGCACTGATTGTTTTAGGGTTCCCAACAATTTCACGTTTTCACTTGAGTGGCGCAGGAATACGGTTACTAGACTCATAGCAATGCAAACTTTATGTATGGCGGAAGGTAAAATTGTAAGCAGGGTAAAGGTTAATTCTACTCAGGTTAGGAACAAAACGATATTTCTTACGGGAGAGTTTGGAGTAGAGAACATTTCCGCCGCTATGTGCGGAATGTTCCAAAGAGGTCACCTATAATTAAAATTTTAAGCCACTTGAATTATAAGAGATAATTGTTACATATAGTTACGTAGTTATTTCATTTTTGATTTATGATTATTGCAATTATTTTGTTTTTAAAGTAGAAAATAGAGAAAATCTGGTACACATGCGACACGAGCGCTTACCTAGTGGCAAAAAATTTTAGTTGCGAAACTAAAAGCATGGCTTCCCAACCTGAGTAGAATAAACCTTAGCCGGGTTTTCAAAAATGCTCGATTAACCGTGAACAGCTGTAGCTTCATGCTGCCATCAGATACCAGCCAGGAAAAAAATTACAGGCACGCTCGTGACCAGCTCATTGCAGCAATAATTTACTTCAATTTCTTATCTATTAATTTTCATTGATACTGTTTCTCCATTTATTATTTAAAATACAAAATATGTATTAATTAAACTAGAAAATACCGGCATGACTTGCAAGTCACTTTGATGAGTACTGAGTGAATCAGCTAGAGGGTTCATGTGTGTTAAACATGCCAATAGGCTCTTTACTGTTAATTGAGCGCTTTTTAAATCAACATTTGAAAAGTGTCGCTGTCCCTACCAGTAAATATTTTAATGAGCTCACTGACTGGCGTGTGCATAGCAAAGTTGGTAACGACGGAGAGCTAGCAGTTCCATGTCTTAACGTTCAATTAGAAATGTTGGTACACATTTGTGAATACTCAAATAATCTCTCTTGCTTTCTCTTTGTATGTAAATAGTTGCGAGAATTAGTAACATTTATAAATATTTACATTTCTAATAATTTTACTATTTCTTTTAATTTACGCATTAATAAAGTGGCGAGCGCCATAGCAATGTTAATTTTACATATGGTGGAAGAATCTACAATGAGCATACAAGTAGATCGCAAGCAGGAAGTTTACAAGTGCTCAGTTTACCGTGAACGTCTTATAAGCAGGAGGAATTTTCCATCAAGTTCGATGGTAATTGGTCGAATATTTCCTTAGATAGAAAGCAAACATATAAATAAATTTTTTTTTATCTCAGTACGGATAACCAAAGATATTAATTACTGAATTTAGTGTGCACAATAGGTACTGCAGCACATCAGTCCTAAGCCAGATAAACGGTACAACAGATATGACGTATAAAAATACAAGAATTACACAGCTCTATCGAAAGTAAACTAATACTTTATAAAATAAGTAGCTTTCAAAGTACTGTTTGCATTCAAAATATGGGAAGGAATTACTGAGATACCACATTTAATTTTAAATGTTAAGAGGACATCTTTGAACAAACACGTCAATAAATTAGTCTACTTAGTGCAGACAATGTAACTACCAGCATTCCAAACTGGTTTTGGATTGGTTTAATTGTTCTACAAACATAACCTCTAAAATTGTAATGCGATAATAATGTTAATAATAAACGAAAGGGGGGAGGTAATTACCAATTACTATACATGTGTAGCGAGTTTAGTGAAAATCGGTGCTCGGATTCAAATGTTTTTAGGAAGGAAACTCACACGGACACATGCACAGAAAGAAAAAGCTAAATAAAAGTCCAAAGAAATAAATTATATGCATTTCTCTTAATTTTTTTCAAAGCGATTTTTTGAAGTATTTGTTTTTTGGTTTTGTTTAATTATTTTGTTTGGTATGTCCTTAAAAATGCAAACTTTTTTTTAGAGAATGGCTGATGTAATAAGCATTCCACTAAATGCAATTCCTGATAAATCCACCAAACGCTTGAAAGTACTACTCCCCAGTTTATTTTATTGACGTTTATTTTTCTGCACTAGTACAGTTTAGCGCATATTCAGGCGTACTCTTACAAATATCTCTGTCAGCTTGCGGACTCCTCCAGAAAACTCTAGTATCGTTGATAAGACCAGCCAAAATATGATGCGACGATACCAGGCTGGTGCTTGTGTAGATTGTCAACGGCTTTTTCAGTGCACGAATGATGAGTTGGCAACCTGGTAGGTCCAGATAACAGTGGTTGTAACAGATAAACATGAAAAATGTTTTTATTTCTGAATTTTCTTTCCTAAGCGCCTGTACCATATACAAAATTGAAAAGTTTATGGTACTAGTGCGGGAAGTAGACATTTACAATATCGCAAACCAAGCATTTTATTTATTTGGTTTAACTCATTTTCAGCCACTGTTCGTTGTTTATATTTTACGATAAACATGTTTTATGGCAAACAGAGTTGTTTTTTTCCCCGATGCCTAGTTTTTTTGTGTAAATACATACCAAATGCGTAATATTAATGAATAAGTACAGTATAGCGGAAATAAAATAATAATACCTCACAGGATGCCAGAAGGTACTGCCGTAATATTTTTGAGTTAAAGAAAATTGAAATATAAATTAAACAAAAAAAAAAGTGGTACGATCTATTAAATAAATAGAGTTTCAAAAATTAAAACATATGTACGTAGTACAATAAGTTGATTTATGTGTTTTTCTAGTCTTATGGATATTTTCAGTAAAATAAGTTATTTTATTTCTGCAAGATTATAACTCTTCGTCAACAGTGTGATCGAAGATCCGACTAAAGCAAAACTGAAAAATATACATGAACACATGAAAATTTATACCAGTTCCCCCTTTTTATATAAAACGAGCTTAATGAATATTATTACTCGTAGCCTTTACAAAATAAACAGTTTTGACGTTATATATACGTTATGTAAAACCTTACTGCACAGGTCCTGGCGTCTTTTCTCTTCCCAGCGGCGTACCATGTTGTTGAGACGAGCAGGCATTTATTTCTTCCTCCCGCCTTAAGCGACAGATGGGAGAGCCGAAATACTTCCTTCCTTCGCGTCTTCCCCAACAAACGCGTAAACGCTCCCAACGAAAATTAAGTTACAACAGTGTCTCACCTAAGTTTGCCAGTTTTGACACTTCTCCAACGAGGAAGTCTGGGGCCATCCTGTTTACGAACTGCCATCAAGGCAACCACAATTGTGCTGCGTGACAGCTTTCGTGGGAGAGAAACGTCTGTCACTTGGTAACTTACGAAGGACTTACTTCTCTCATACAAACGCTAGCTAAAATGAAGACTCACCCTGATGTCATTAACAACCAGAACAATAGAAACAGCACATTTCTTCTGTGACAAAAACTTTTGGTTAAATTTTGCTTTCTAATCGTAGCTACAACACTCAAAACCCGTCCCTGTTTCATTTGATATTTGCGGCACTGGCAAAATCAGAGGGAATGAGACATGCTGGAAGCAAAGTTTTCTTTTAAGAAATTGCCCAACTTTCGCGATGTCCCAAATGACAGAGCTTTGGGCAAAGCACTTACCAATCTTCACCGATAATGTGCTGGATATGTGATCCTATATGTGTGTGGTATCTCTCTTGATTAAAAATAATTGCGAGTAAAATAAACATTAACATATGATTACGTTGTTCCTGCCAGGAGCACAGTCAACATGGATGTAAAAGGTCACGGTGCGAGGCATACCTGGTTGCCTTGCCCAATGATCAGACTTAGCCTACCGAGTGAGGTGGAGCATAGTGAGTAACCTTTGAACTCGCATTCGGGAGGACATGGGTTCGAATCCCAGTCTGGCCATCCTGATTTCGCTTTTCCGTAGTTTCCAGAAATCAGTCCAGTTGAATGCTGGGACTGTTCCTTATTACAGGTCATGGCCGATTCCTTCCCCATCCCTGCTTCACTCAGATACTTGCTCAGCCTCTAATGACCTCCTCACTGTCGACGAGACGTTAAACCCCTACCTACCGGACTTAGCCTGGAGAATGGGTGAGGTGAAACGGAATGGAGGTATTTAGGCGGCTCTTAATATCAGGGACTTAAGCCGACGAGGGTAGAGCGAAGTGGGTGCAGAGCAGCGCTGGAATCCAAAGGCGAGGGAATAGGGAGATCGCCCAGAAAACCCGCCGATCAGTGGGAGAAGCAGGGGTTAAAAAGCAGCGGAATGAAAATTATCAGGGAACTCAATATCTGCGATAAAATAACCGCAACCCCATCACTGAACAGTTTATCATATGAGCCGCACTGTAATAGGCGCTGTTCCTCATTACACTATAGTCCATTCACGGTTTCTTAGGATGTTTTGAAAGAAACTTTTGAAAAATCACCCTAGGAGTAATATGTTAACATATTTAATTTAATAACTTGTATACCACACGTATATAACACTGATTAACTTTAAAAGTATTATATTTTTGAAAAAATGAAACTGACTGCTTTGTGGTCGTTACACTAGCCAGGTGTGTGTGTGATTGCAAATATTGGATGTGCGAAATTTATACATTTTAACTGTGAGCTGTTTTTATGACGAAGTTAATTACATGTATGTTTATTTATCACAATGTAACTTCGCCGTAGGTGTTTGAAACACAATTGTGTAATGTGTTGCGTTTTTGTGACCTGAATGTTTGCCACAATCCCAACAAATTACTAAGCCCAGCCAAAAAATTAAATTTTTTTTTATAAACCCTGTAAAAACTAATTACCTATGCAAATAAATATGAGCTGAGCAGATTAAAAGTTAGTTACGGTAAGGCTATTTGTGTGCATGTCCACCACTATCTTTTAAGTTTGTCGCTGCTACATACAACAATTAGCTACACGAGTTGAGTGTTTGAATTTACTGTCTTTTTCGTTTGCTGGTTGCTCCTTCGTTTTAATATTTATTCCAACTAGGGTCGTCCTTCTAACGAAATAACTTAAAATCACATATATAATAAGAGATTAAATAAAATTGTTATTTCCCCACAGTTGTAACAGGGTTAAGCACAGTCGCGGCAAAATATTAACGTGTATTATGTGTAATGTGCTATATCGTGTATAACAAATACATATGTTAACAATGTAAAATAATAACCGTAAGAACTATCGCCAATACAGACATTGTTAAAAAGTCATACAGCTGACCTGAATATAGTTATGGGCCTAAATTGGGAATATTCGTATGAAATAGTTTTTGAAATATGATAGAATTCTTTCAACAGCTGCAAGCTGTAAACAATGCATTTGACTGTTAAAACGTAGAAGTCACATGGCAGTGTTTATATTTACATGAAGCGGAAGAATACATAATTGGTAACAAAATGTAGAAATTTAGCAGGACTTCAGAAAAGTGTGGAGTAACAGTGAATTGACTATACCTTGCACAAAATTATATAGATGGTAAAGGATGAGTTTATTAGCTCTGTGCTAAAATATTTCAGGACTTACAAACAATCTTCACTATTTTCTGAAGCGTGGTCAATATGTGGGTATGGCCGACCTTTAGGGAGTACGAAAGAGAATCAACATTCCTTTCCAGAATTCCGCCTACAGAACACAACAGAGTTAGTGAGCATCGAGTCGTCATAATTCCAGCGTAAAGGCTTCAGTACAGGCGTAGGAATACTCTTGATTGCGGAGGAGGGCATGTTTACTGGGAAGAAGAGGAGGCCTCCGTAGAGAAGAGGAGAAAGTGTGGTGCACTGTCTTACTCATCAAAGTACAGTTACTGTGCGGGTGGATGGAGGATGTGCCGACCTTCGGGCTGTAAAACCTGTCATAACTCCAGCGCCACAGGTGAGTCTGAGTGACGATGTGGGTGGACACTGAATGAGCACAACTACGCCAGCCTTGGGGCTTGTGTCTGGTCAATTGTTGTGGTAGCTGGAGGTGCCCGTGCTGATTCAGTGTATCTCAGCTATTTGTAGTGGAGCCCTTCTCGCAGAGTATACTTCAGTTATTGTCAGTTGCTGTTGTGAGGTTGTCCTTGATAGGATAGCTACGACTCCCCGCTCGACAGATAGCGCGAACAAGTTTCATATCTCCAGAAGGGAAGTGGCGGGAAATGTAAATAGGTCTCCGAGTACGCACTTTCCTTACTACCCCAAGAAATGCCCATCATGACCAACCCACCCCTTTAATATCTTTTTTATGGATTCTCTACCTAGTGCTGACTCGGAATATAAATGGTCATATTGCATTTGCTTCGTTGCTCATCTTTCGTTCTTTAAGTTATTCCCTTTTCTTATAGTTCTGGTGCCTCTCTCTCCTACTTGGAGAAGCGAAACATAACAATAGTTGGTATTACTAACTCATAACTCCTGAATCTTCAGCGGCTTGTGATATAACTTCGGTCTCAGTATAACTTTGGTCTCAGAAGTAGGAGGATAGTGAGTAAATAAGGAAAACAGTGGGTCCCTGATGAGGTAAAATAAGGCAGTAATTTCTACGTCAAATATATTAGCCTTAAAGTAATGCTGTTGTCCCTACTAAAAAGTTGCTTCTACAGTTAAAATAATTAGACTGAAAATAATAAAATGAACTTTTTATTGTTATTATTAACATTAAAAGCTAAACGAGCCAGGTTAACCTCCAGTATGATTTAAGTGGCTTTCAAACATAAAGAATGCTAAAGAATCTACTGAACCACAAGATATTTTCTCTGTTTCCTCGCCTGACATAAGGACTTTCTGTACTATTTTACGTTTGCTCGTGGTATCATCGTGCACCCAGCCAATAATTACTTGCTCCTATTTCTAAGAGAGTCAAACAAATTCCTCACTAATGTGTGGCAGGTTGAAGGGGGTAACAGAAATAGCGATAGCTAACATAATCAATGACTCACTGCGGACAAACGCGATCGAAAGTGGCACATACTTTATGTCAAGTACGCAAACTAGCTACAAAACGCGAAAAATGAGTTGAGAGTTTGAAAGGTTTGTTCTGCGCTTCCAACAGCGAAGTTTTGAGCGGCGGTGAAGGTGAAGTGAGGTGAATATGGAGCAGCTGCGGAATACAAGGGCAGGGGAATCGGGAGTGCCCATAGGAAACCCTCCTGCCAATGACCACATAAGCCACATTTTCCACACACGTAATCCAGTTAACCTTGGTGGGAGGCGAATAGTCTGGCCACTTCGTCACCGTGGGCCCCGAAAAACGCAGAGGAAATCTCTTATGGCTTCGTTTCTTCGACAGTATTCTATACATTCAGTGACGGAAATTATACGTGTTTCCATTGTTTTCTTGTTTGACCGTGTCCATTTTAATTTAAATACTTTTACTAAGTAGGTGCATTATAAAGAGACATTTTAAAAGTTATAAAACTGACCATAGAAACGTAAATAAATACACTTCTTAGTGAAGAAACAGTTTGCTGTCAATTAACTCGGCAATACTTGGTTGCACTAAACGATATTATTTTCAGACACGTGTAATCATTTTCCCTCCGCTATAAAAGTATTTTAACGCGACTTAATTATTCAGGCGTGAATCATTTTACTAACCGGCCATTTTCAAAGCGCAAGTGAGTTAATTCTTTGTGTCCACAAAATAAAATCATAATAATTTAACGCTATACATTTAATGCCAATCTCTGTAAAATTTAACATTTCAAGCAGCCTTGTAAACAATGCAAACACTGCATCACAAATTTAATTTGGCTTTATTTCTACGGTCCTGCGTTGTTGTCAAAGTGGAATATGAACCCGAAAGCTTGACATATTTGGGTCATCTATTTAACAGAATATGGTTGTCTAGCTGTACGCACATCCAACACACACACACGTGCATACACACACGCACTCATACATACACACTCACATACTGTGCATCGTGAAAAATATTTAATGATAACACCGCATCGCAAGTAATTGTTGTCTACTTCACTCTGTTATACATCAAATATTCGAAGATAACACGATCCTTCACGTAGGGGGCTTCGAACAACTTGGCTACAGACAGGTGGTGAATTTAGGAGCATAATACAATCTTGTTACATAATCAGCTGTGAACATTGAGAACCTTTACTTTCAACAGGACGAATTAATTTATGAAGCTACGTATGGCGGGTAGTCGACCGTCCATAATTCACGATGGCAATAATAACCACAGCTATTTCCTGAAATTATATATCTTTATAAACATACGTTGGCATGTAAAGAAAGGAGCTGACAAATGGTATATTTTACATTTGTTTTAGACTTTTTCACCCTAAATAACCAAATTAAGAAAAAATATCACCAGAGAAAACTTTGAAACATAACCCAGGTGCAGGAAAAATTAGCAAACTTTCTCATCAACAATATTCATGCAATAACTGTACAAAAGCAGGTTTATTTTCTCAATAAATGTTGATATTAGTAAACTATAGCAGATTTTAGGTCTTCATGCCAACTCAAAATTATATATATATATATATATATATATATATATATATATTTTAAATTGAACTTAGTAATATTTTTTCCAATATTATGAGTGATTCCGATTCCTTCATTTAAATTGTGTAATAAGGTTGGTTATTGCCTTTTTTATGTGACACTGTGAAAGTAAAATCATTATTTTTGTGCGTAATAATTAAAAAACAAAGCAACTTATATTTATATTTCCTGAAAATTTTATTATTTACACCTCTGTTTTCAGTAAATCGGAAATTATGCATCTTCATTTCATTGTCATGTAAGTTCAAATTGTTTTATTTTTTACTTTCGTTCAAGTTGTGAAGTAGTTTTTTTATTTATCTAAATTTCAAGGTAAACCTTAAAATATTTTGTAATAAAATAATACTTACGCCCCCTATTGTCTGAATTAAACCGGTTAAACAATATTATCAATATTATCAGAATATGTAGGCTATCGGTACAGCAAGGGTGGTCTCATACGTGGATCCTTAATAGCATATGGGGGAGAAGAACGAGATCGCAGTGAAATGACTGGAGAAGCGTAAAATAAAAGAGAAAATGCAACAAGTCCCGGACGAAATATTAAACACGTAACTGGTTCGCGAATGAAAGAGCCGGACGGCTCGATGTGGAGCCAGTGTAAAGGCGCCCATACTTGCTTGGCAGGTATTTTCCGAAACTGAATTTAGGTATCAAGCAGTCGAGTTGCCGCAATTTAATATCGTCTGACGTCAGTAACCCCGCCCACGCTACAAGGGAGAGCATATCGAAGAAGCTGGGTGTGAACGCGAAGTGCGTTGGACACAGGGGTAAGGTTAACTTTACTCAGGTTAAAAACAAAACGAGGTTTCTAATGGAAGAGTTTGGCATAGGGAACATTTCCGCTGCTAGGGGCGCAGTGTTCCAAAAGGTAACTTTTAATTAAAATGTTAATCTACCTGAATGATAAAAGAGAAAGATTTTACTAGGGTACGAAGTTATTTTATATTTGATTTATGAACATTGCAACTATCCTGTTCTTAACGCAAGAAATATAGAATATGTAGTACATTGCCGACACCTGCGCTTACCTAGTGGCGAAAAGTTTTGGTAGCCAAACTTGTAACATTGATCTCCCCACCCTGTAGTCGAAGTGACCTTAACAGAAGCGATGTTCTCCCCAGGACGGCGATTCGAGAACAGCGATTTGAGAAGTGCAGGGTGAAAATTAAACTTTTGTGTTCCAGTGAAGTGGCTGATATCTGGTGCGGAAATATGTAATAGCTTAAAGGTTCTAGACAAACTGCAGTGTTACAGGTCTCCAATCTGTGCCTGGTGTGAAATTAGGTGCACCAAGGGCGACACAACATTTTCCGCTACACCAAAAATCTGGGTTTTGACAGTCGCGTGTTGACTATTACTAGCCAGCAGTTTCCATCTGAAGTAGGCATCAAGCTTCGTTGTCATAAGTATTTTGTACGTGGAAACGATTACTAGTCTCATCAATCATTACGCATTACTACTCTTAAGGGAGGAAAATCACTTTCCCTGGCAGGGAAATAATTTTTCTTACATGAGCCGGAGAAAAAAATTAATGCCCCCCCCCCCTTTTTTCACCCAAATGATTTGCACACTACTACAATTTTAACGCTAGGGCGAGAGAGCAAGCCTGGAGAGCACCTGGCGTCCTTGTCCTCTCTTTGACCTTCAGTCTATCATCCACATATAACCCCGACCCTTAACCCCTCATGCCACATCACAAACTTTGTATTTAATGTCGATTTTGTCTTAGCAAAGATTATTTTGTGATAATTGCTATACTTCTTAATAACCCCGTGGTTTACCTCCATATCGAGAAGTATGAACCCCATATGGGAGCGTTGACTGTTCACGGTAAACTGAGCATTTTCGAAAGACCTGCTCAACATCTACTTGTATGCACATTGTGTATTCTTCCGCCATATGTAAAGTTTACATTGCCGTGGGCCTTCGCTTTATTCATGCCTCAGTCAGGTAAAACTTTGTAATTATTAGAAAAGGATATATTTTACTAATGTGCTATTTCATACACGTATAGATATTTAAAAAACGCAAAATAAATAATTTGAGTGTTTAGAAATTGTTGCATAGCATTTTAAATAAAACGTTAAGACATGGAACTACTTTCTTCGTCATTATTAACTTTACTTGGTACACGCCAGTCAGTATAATAGTTAAAATACTTACATGCAGGTAGGGGCAGTAACCTTATTCAAAGGTCGATTTCAAAACTGCTCAAGTAATCGTGAACAGCCTATACAGGAAGAATCACCTAAAACTTGCAACGCAAATATTTCGAAAATGAAAAGTGCTACTGATGTACTAGGTTCATATAATTAATGTTCAGACAAGGACTCGTAAATGCAGCCCAGACACAGATTTTAATAGTATTAGAATGTGTACTTCTTAAATAAAGTTACATTTTTTTTTCAAATGGAACAATGCTTATTCACATCAAGAAAATAAAACTAAAAGAAATTAGAATGTGAAAGGTTATTTTTGCAGGATTCTAGTGCAATTATTTTACGTGCTATCGTAATATGATACTTTAAAATACCGACAGTTGTCTGCTCCATTTAACTGCTCAGTTACTAAGCTACGATGTTTGTATGTCCGTTTAGATTCTGTTTCCGTTACACTGATTGCATTTGGTCCTCCTTGTTAGTACTTTGTGATAGTTCATACTACCTAGACTTAGGACGTGTAGGAAGGCGGTATTTACTAATGCTGTGAAGGACAGTTTTCTGTTTGTTCTTCGTAATTAAAAAAAATTTGTTTATTAACTTTTGTGTTTCTCAAGAGAGTGTTGATTCATGGCCATACAGTTAAATGGAGCAGACAACTGTAGGTATTTAACATTGTCATATTACGGGAACACGTAAGCTGCTAGCACTAGAATCCAGCAAAAAACACCACAGACATAATATTTTCCTTTAGTTTTATTTTCTTGATGTGAATAGGCATTGTTACATTTGAAAAAAATTTAATTTTGTTCACGAAATACGTGTTATAATAAGTATTGAAATCTGTGTCTGGGCTGCAATTATGAGCCATTGTCTAAACTTCAATTCTGCGAAATGAGCACATCAATAGCAACTTTCATTTGGGAAATATTTGCGGCGCAAGTTTGAAGTGATTGAGCCAGTGTAACACTGCGGGCACACATGAGCGCAGTCCACAAAGCGTCCCTGCAAAGCGGACACGATGACGTTGATGCATTCGGAACGCGTGCAGGTCTTCCTCCGGCCCGCGCTGCGAGGATCCTGTCAGCTGGAAAACACGCTACTTCTCGCGCGTTGAGGTCGGCGCTCTCGAACGGAAACCACGCAGGATACAAGATGTCAAGTCGCGCCTGCGCATCAGGTGACGCGTGCGCCAGCGAATGCGCTGATGTGCGTACACGGTAAAAAATTTTTGGTACGTTTTACAAACAACTGCTTGGAAACCATTCTCCGAAAAGGTTTTATACAACACTAAAAAAAAGTCCATTCACGGATAATTCACATTTTTTTTTTAAGTCCTGCTGTCAGGTACCGATCGATGACGTATCCTCTCACTAGATGTAAACAAAAACATCACACTGGGACGAGACTGTTCCAACTGTGAAATGCTTTGTTTACATTTTTCAGCTGTCCAAACAATGCTGTTGAATTTCAAAAAGTCCAGCACATAAATATTCAAAAATGTTTAGGTTTTTATAGTTTTTAACAGTGTCTGTATTTGCAATGGTTTGATATGCATTTTTTTTCCAAGTTATTAAAATATCTGTGTTATTTACTATATGGCGCCTTACGCACATTACACGTTAATATTTTGCCATGACTGTGCTTGCTTTTCTGAAGCCATTCTGAAGTTCTACTTCCAGGATATTCCTCCGCCTCGTGCAAACTAAGCTTAACTTCGACTAGAGAATTACAGCTAAGCACAACGCACCGAATTCGTGCGCACTCAGTAATCGTATTTTGCACGAGAACTATTTCTTACTAGGTGCTACCAACACAAATGCTTTCTGACTGTTTTTTCTTTCTTATTTATTGTAAATGCTATATTATAATTTATAATTAAAATACAGGTAAAAATTTAATTTTACTAAAATACATGTAAACTACATTTTTCTCACAGGCCTTTGCCAACACAGCATTGCTGTCGCCGTTTTTAACTCATTTTTATTACAAATAAATATCATAATTTACAGACAATATATAAGTGAAATATTCATTTGATCCGTAGTCTGATAAACGTCTGCTTCTGGTAATGAAAATCACAAATACATTTTTATTGGTCGTGATGTATGGCAGAGCGTTTTATCGACACTAGTGTAGTTCTAAGCAAAAAAAAAAAATACCTTTACGACGCCTAAAACGATGTATTTATCTGTGACGGAAACGAAAGGAGAAGGTAGTTTTAAATTACAAACTTAAATGTTTAATGTGAATATGTTACAGGAGATTCAGTTTTATCATTTCCACAGTAGTAGCAAAGATACTTCCATTTACAACAACACTATTGAAAGACTTCTACTGCGACGATCGGAATTAAGAAATTATAGTTTTGTGCTTACTGTAACACCAAAAATCTGACGAAAAATAAATCAGTAAGACCAGTTCCAGCTTTGATAGTAAAGCAAAAATCTAAAACGCAAAATTTTCGAAAGGAGTTATTAAAATACAACTATATTATCAGCAAAAGCGACATTGTAACGTTCGTTATAAGGTTTACTGAAGCTCTAGTCATAGGCTTCTCCAACTGCTGCGAAATATTTTCCTTCGCCACTGTCTCATGTTGTAATGTCTTCATCATTCTACTAATATTATAAATACGAAAGTCTGTGTGTGTGTATGTTCGTTAACCACTCAACTCCATAACGGCTGAACGTATTTGATGAAATTTGGTATGTAGGTACTTTAGGTCCTGTAATAGGATATAGGATACCTTTATCTCGGTAAATTTTACGGTTCCTGTGGAATAACAACAAAACATAGTTCTGCAGCGGCTGGAAACGTGACCGAAATATTTTTCTCCTCTGGTGTCAGAGTTTATCAGGCAGCCCAAGGACCTCTGAAATAGCTTAATGACTGCTATCAATCGATAACAACTGGGACCTAATATTTAACGTGCCCTCAAAAGCCCGGAAGCGCTCAAATGCTATGCCACTAAACGGTTACCCATCCAAATGTGTGCCGCTAGGGACGTTGCTTAACTTTGGTGATCGATTAAGATCCCTCAGCGAAGCGCAAAAAGTAGTTCTTAGGTACACTTATTTCTAAAGCTACAACTTGGTGAAACTAAGGTTTTGATTTTAATACATCGACGCTGGAAAGCGAAAATGTGGTAACTACACAATAGTTGCACATATACACTAAAAAAAAAAAAAAAACCCTACTTCTTGGCTATCGGGTAAAAAATATTTCCTTCCTTTTGGGTTGCCGTAATCAGTTCAAAACGTCGGTCAACATAGTATAATTTTATAATTATGTTTTCACATAAATGAATTGTCTTTTCCCAATTTATTTATTAGTGTATCACTGTAAAACTCAATTGTATCCGGGCGAAGCCGGGCTGGTTCGCTAGTATGTTATAATTGAGAATCTGTGGTAAAATATCTAGTGTTGCCTCTTCGAAATAGTACCCCACTTTGATCCGGGAAAACATCAATTTGACTTGCACCTTGAACCAGGATTGATTTAGTACTTCTGGAATATGACAGTGAGAGTTGGGTGCTTACAGACTGCACACGCCGGACGTACAGTCGCAGCCCCCAAAATTAACTAGACGTTACTAGTAGTAGCTAATTAGCTTTTTTCCCTTGGCACTTATATATTTAAGGAATATGGTTTTTTTGCTGTAGCTAAAATAGCGGGTTTCTCTGTTTGAAATTAAGTTTTAAAAAATGCATAAACGGTTAGATATTTTCAAACATCAGAATGCAATGAGAATGCCAGAATTGTTGTCATTCTCTATAAACAATGTAGATCACCATTGAACAAGTAACATTCGTTCACTTAAACCATAGACTAAATATGAGGCAGACCGCTTATTCGTCTTCTGCGCATGCACCCAACATTCGTCTACCCCAATCACACAAAACTGTCGAAGTCACATGGTCAACAGTGATGAAAATGTTTGTTTATATCTTAATTTTAAATCACAAGCACTATTATATGAATAAAATACCTTTCCCAATTTGAATTTAATCAAACTGTAATGCAAATTGGTGAGAAGTATGCATACATCTCAAAGCATTTGTTTGCAAATCAGTTTTCTAACCTAAATTCCAAACCATGTCTTTTTCGCTAGCTGTATTGGCAGAAAAGCAGTTCATTGTTGGGACACAGAGATTGGTTGTGCGCAGCCAGCTAAATTGGTCGACCTCTTTTTTAGTCTATTACTAAAACTGTCAGTAACTTAGTTTGGCGATTCCAGTGGACCACTTTCACTGTTTTAGTAGTAATATTTCACGATCTTGAACATTTTTTTCTACTCTCAGCTCTAAAGATGTGCACCGTCTATCACGCCACCAACACAGAGCAGACAAGTACACAGCGGCGAAAAGGCGTGGCTGTTCCTTTGAAGCGTGCGTGTCCATTCGCTGATTGGCTGCACGAGTCACTAGGAAAGGGCCTTGCTTGTGATTGACTAAGGCTGGGATTACAATGACTTAATGTTAGACGTAATACACATAACGCTATACTTTCACGTGTACTTAAAATGTGGTATTTTTTGGTGATCAACTATGATGCTTCACAAACGCACGTTACTTCTGTGTAGTGTATAAAAGTATATTGGATAAATGTTCTTGCTTTTCGGATTGAAAACTGCGAAAATTCAAGTCATACAAGTGCACTTGTGTTTCAACATTGATTTGCTCGAACAGGTTGCGAATGTATGGTGTTTGTGATTTACACAAACTTTGAACGAAATGTATCTGAAATATGTAGACGTGTTTTTAGTGTATATGGGAATAAATCGTACGTAATGAACTTTGATTTGCTGAGACAATTAAAATGTTTCATAAAGTAGGCCTACTAAAAATACTACAAACAAAAGATTAAACATTCTGCATTTCTTACAAGCATGTTACACCTCTGAGAAAAATAATTAATGAACTGTGGCAATATATAATCCTTAAATATTTAATATTTTGAAAATAAAAAAAATATTTTAGCCTAACTTTTACTACTCCGTCGCCCTCGTGTTAGGGAGGAAATTATATGACCAGTATATTAATTAAAAAACGTGAGCAGACAACATCGTGAAAATAAAACCAAAACAAGCCTATGAAAAGCTAATACACTGGAGAGCAAAAAAAACTGGTATAGGCGTCCGTATGCAAATAACATAGGTATGGAACCAATCAGAGTGACGCGATGCGGTCGGCAGTGCCTATATAAAACAACAAGCGTCTGGCAAAGTTACTAGATCGGTTACTGCTGCTACAATGGCTGATTATCAAGATTTAAGTGAGTTTGAACGCGGTGTTATAGTCGGCGCACGAGAGATGGGACATAGCATATTTCGCGTACTACCATTTCACGAGTGTACCGTGAATATCGGGAATCTTGTAAAACATCAAATCTTCGACATCGCTGCGGCCGGATAAAGATCGTGAACGAACGGGACAAACGACGACCGACGAGAATCATTAAACGTGACAGACGTGCAACCCTTTCTCAAATTGGCGCAGATTTCAATGCTGGGGCATCAACAAGTGCCAGCGTGCGAACTATTCAACGGACCATCATTGATATGGGCTTTCGGAGCCGAAGGCCTACTCGTGTACCGTTGTTGACTGCACGACACAAAGTTTTACGCCTCGCCTGGGCCCACCAATACCGCAATTGGACCGTTGATGAATGGAAACACGTTGCCTGGCCTGACGAATCTCGTTTCCAATTGTATTGAGTGGATGGACGTGTACGGGTATGGAGACATCCTCATGAATCCATGGACCCTACATGTCAACAGGGAACTGTTCAAGCCTCATGGGGCGTGTGCAGTTGTGGAGAAATGGGACTCCTGATACGTCTAGATACGACTCTGACAGGTGACAGATACGTAAGCATCCTGTCCGATCACCTGTACCCATTAATGTCCACTGTGCATTCCGACGGACGTGGACAATTCCAGCAGGACAATGCGACACCCCACACGTCGAGAGTTGCTGCCGAGTGGTTTCAGGAACACTCTTCTGACTTTAGACACTTCCGTTGGCCTCCTAAATCACCAGACATGAACATTATTGAACATATCTGGGATGCTTTGCAACGTGCTGTTCAGAAGAGATCGCCACCGCCTCGCACTCCTATGGATTTGTGGCCTTCCCTGCAGAATTCATGGTGTGAATCGCCTCCTGCATACCTTCAGACATTAGTAGAGTCCATGGCACGTCGTCTTGCGGCACTTCTGCGTGCTCGCGGGGGTCCTACACGATATTAGACAGGTGTACCAGTGTTTTTGGCTCTTCAGTGTATAACACAGCTTCGCTCTTATTGTGACTGGCCAGCAAGCTCACGTGGTGCAGAGTCATGTATCACGTGTCACGCAAAAGCTAGGCATTAACTAGCTCTTCCTTCACGTGAACGTTAAGTGAAATGATCGTGACAGGTCTCCTTGAAACACGTTAGTGAATATATAGCCGGCTTACGTGAACGTGTTGCTCGTTACTTGTTACGTGAAACGTAAAGTCATCGTAATCCCAGCCTAATGCGTACTGCAAAAGTTTCCCTATTGTCTGGGCTGCCGACTGGCGAGTAAGATGCTACGCGCTGATTAGCGAACGGCGTTCCGAGATGTTGCTAGCCAGTGACGCCATTTTGCTGGTGCTTGTGGCTGGATTTCACAGCATAAGCGGCTGCTTCAGCTTTAAATGTTTAAGTACGCTGTGGCACCAGTGTCCAATCTTCCTTGTGGCTAATCTGATTTGCGGGGGTTTTTTTACACCTCTCCGAAGCAAATGGTTAATACCAACATCATCAAGCACGTTGCACGTTGTTTGCTGGTTCCGAGACAAGTGCTTAACAGAAGCGCAGCACATGCGGAAATGGTACGTGATTGCAACTCTTAAACTCAGAAAAATAATGCACGACCGAACGCGTTAAGTACTGCGTCCCCAAAGATGTGCGACTTTAACCTCGTCGAGTTAATTGTTCAGTCAATTCATGGTTACATCCAACTCGTCTGAAGCCCTGCCGAAACTATTCTTTGAGGCCATTCCTCCTCCTCATGCAAATAAAGCTTAACTAGGACTAGATAATTACACCAAGTGGGCAGTGCAACGCATTCGTGCACGTTCGTTTTAATAATACTTTGCTTGAAAACTATTTCTTACTAGGAATTACCGGCACACCTACCTTTTATTTTTATTAATTAATAATGTTAATTGATGTTAATTATAATGGGAATATTATAGTTTACATATAAAATATAAGCGAACGTTTTAAAATTAACCTCAAACAAGATACTTTCATGTTACCAGAAATATATAACGCTTGTTACATAATTATAAACCAAACAAACACGTCATATATGGGGTGATTTTTTAAAGGTATGACTAAAATACTGCTGTACGAATGGTTGGCTTTGTCGCTCGAAGATCTCTCCGTGCGAGAGCGGAAAAGTGCATTTGGACGTCGGTAGAGCTGTTGGTCGCCCTGGGGAGCTTGCCATCGCCGGAGGCACTTGGGAGACAGAGAGGCCGTTTTTCGGGCTAATGGTGTTTCGTCGGGGCCCACGCCGCCTCGCACAGTCTCACACCAGCGGCTACACTCGTAAACAGATTCCTCTGCATCTCTCCGCGGGCTGATTCACCCGCCAGATGCGAGTCTCTACGAACCTCCAAGCATCGTTTTCAAGGTGGATTGAGTTGAGATATTTCGGTGGCTCTTAACGAGGTCTTGAGAGCCGATGAGGGTGAAATGAGGTGAGAATGGAGTAGCGCCGGAATGCCATAGCTGGGGAAACGGGAGATCCCAAGAAAACCAGCTGACCAGTGGCATCGTCCGGCACAATTCCCACTTGCGAAAATCCTGAAGTGACCTGGCCTGGGATTGAACCCGATTCGTCTTGGCACGAGGGGAGCAGTCTAACCACTCAGTCACCGCGCCCCTCTTCAAGGTTGGGATCGCTTCTCACCAAGGCACGAGGTTAGCCCTTCCAGTAACAAATAAATATATTTTTTTTAGGCGTTGTAACGAAGAATACACTGAGAAAAAGGTTTTGTGGAATAAAACAAAGTTTGTTTGGCGCAACCAAATTGATTGTTCGGTTAGGGGCAATAAAATATTTTGTTGTTTAAACTAAATTATTTTGTGGTTATTTGGGTGCCCCAAACAAATATTTGGTGTTTAGCAACTACATATTTGTTTGGTTCTGCGTAAATTGAACAGTTTCGGTTAATACAAAAAATATCAGGAGCTAAAATGAGATTCGAACCTAGATAGCTTGCCTCCGAAAGCTAAGCTTTAGCAACCTGAGCCAAAGTGATTACTAACGTAAATTGAATGTTTTTAAATATATATTTTTCAAAAACTGGACAACGTGCACAAATAAATATTTCAAGGTTTACAACTTTTCTTTTTAGAATCCTGTTGAACTTGTTTTATTTCTACATTAACGCCATTATTTAGCATCAATAAATACACTAACAAACACTATTACACAAAAAAAAATACAAATAAACTCTCGAGCCGTATTTGAAAGGCAATTAAATGAGTGACCAAACAAATATATGATTTATTGAACTAAATATTTTGTTGATAGTGTAATTTATTTTAGCCCAACGCAGAGGTTTTCTTGATTCAAGCATCCAGGCCAAGGGAATACGAGTTCAATACCAACCAAAACAAACCTCGTTGTTAAGTGTAAGAGAAGACGAAAGCCTTAACTTCGCCACCAATAGAGACATAATAGTTATAATAATACTATTAATTTTGTTCCTTTTCAAGTTTTGTTTACTAAAAAAATATTTTGTTGGCTATTCTCTCATTGTAACTGGTTTCACATGAAGGATGTTTGCTGGGACAGTAGTTACGTTACAAAAAGACATTCATCAAGTCTGGCGTGGTATTCTGTACAGATAGTGTGTATTTTCATCCCACAATGTCTCTTGGGCCGTGAGCAACCTAGTTAACCCAAAAATCCCAGTATTGCAAAACTTTTTATTTAATGTGTTTAGTTCATGTTTCATGTTTCGTGGCGGTTATCATTTTCGCGTTTATCTATGATGTCTTTGTTTTATTGATAATGTAACCACAGAAATAAAACAATTTTTTATCAGATTGGTTAATGTAGTGCTACGATTATTGTATTATTAAACCGAGCTGTGTTTTGATAACAAAAGATAATTATCACTGTCGGTTAGAGGGTATACTTTACATAATTTTTACATGACTAAGTTTCTTTAAAAGGACATTTTTAACTGTTTGGTTATTGAAATGAAAAAGATAATAACATTTAAATAGTAGCGTTTTCTTTGCTTAAGACGTGCATAAATATTTTGTAATTACTTTTTTCTAATATCAGTTCCATATTGGTAATTTTAGTCATTTTCATGTTGGTCCCACCAAGGCAAACCGGGCTCTATCCCTGGCCAGGTTACTCCCGGATTTTCGCAAGTGGGAATCGTTTCGGAAGATGCTGCTGGTCTGCGGGTTTTCTCCATTCTCACCTCATTCCATCCTCATCGGCTCTCTAGACCTCGTTGTTAAGAGGGTCACAAATCTCTCAACTCTCTCAACTGATTCACTTTGGTTCAAATTTTAGTATCAGTACACCTGGCGCTCTGAGATGCATGAAGCCAGGGCTAAATATATAACTGCCCAAATCACCTTTTGCAAAAAATTAAGATTCCTTTCAACGTTTGTTATATGTTTGTTTTTGCATGTCATATAAAGTAACTGGGAATTAATACTTTGTAAATGCAACGCTAATTGTATTTTGCTATAAACTAGTTAATGTTTTACGCAATTGAAGTTGTGAATTTGCCGAAATCAGCTCTAGTGGTCCAGCAAAACACTGTAGGCAGCCAGAGTCAAGTCGAAGAGCAACATTGGTTGCTTGAGTTCTTTTTTAATTCTAACATTTGGAACGTTGATCCGAAAACGCCCAATTATACATCACAAATATTAATTTTTGGTCAACATAATGTTAGGGCAGATAACTTTTAATATGATGTGTTTCAAGTAAAATTCCGCGTAGATAACCACTTATATTTCCCCCTTAAAAAAAGTTACGGCCTTCACTGCGCAGGATTTTCACAATTATTAAATATAAAGAACAGTGTAGGATGAATGCAGTCACTACGGAACTTGACCTTGTTTAGTAGATGTAGTTCCGTGTTCTGACACAAACTAGTTCTGTAATCTGCTCCAGTATGTTCGTCACGGAGGCAAGTGCTTATCGAAATCCATTGCCTATTCTCTTTCCAAAGGTGGATTCAAGCTTTCGCATATCTCCTAGAACCGTAGTGGGGGAAAAGTGCGGCAAATTACGCATGCGAGCAGCGCATTAGCCACTCCCCTTAGTCGAACATTGGCCTGCTTTTTTCCAATAGCACTATGACAAACAACGTGCATAGCATCTGAGGTTAGAACACTATGTGATGAAACAATAATTAATAAATAGTGAATGTCTCGTGAGAGTTTCTTTCCCAGCTAACACTGCAGACATATGAGTAAAAAAAAGGCATGGCAGATATGCGATCACCAATTAGAACTTTACAAACCTCAACTTCTTCTATACAACCTGGCAGATACTTACGAAAATGTTCAACTATTTGCAAGTCAACATATTAAAACAAAAAAATACAATAACTAGCTACTGAATAACTACTGTAAATGTAACAGTGGCAGCTCAGATTCCCTCAAAGATTTAATAAAATGCATGAAGCAATGTTTGAGAATAGTAGGATGAGCGGGCAGATTATATATTCAAATATAACTTTGCATTAAAAAAATATATATTTTCAATTAATAACATACTTGGATAGGTTTAATTTACAAATCAACAACTTATATAGAGATTGATGCCGACACTAACTAGACAATATTTACGCCTTAAAATGGAAAATATGATAATTAGTATTTCTCTGTCATACAGAGTATTCGTGGTGAGGTTTGTGCAAACTGAATAAAAAAAGTATAATTTACTAATGGTGCAGAATAAATTTTTTAAATAAAGAGAACTGCACGCTCTTGAGATTGTTCAGACTTATCTGTAAATGAAAATTTCGATCGTCGTAGACATAGCATCTAGCCGAACCAGCACACGTAATATCAAAATTGTAGACGTCTGCGCCGCTGTAGTTGTTCCTCTTCGATGTCTAAAAAATTCTTCCCTACATAAGACGTACGCTTCCCGAACATGTGGATAGGTAGGGGAGGCCCCATAGCATTGCCACCACGTTCGCCTGAGATCATACAACATTACTTCTGGCTGTAGGCACACATCAAGGCGATGGGGTATGCCACATCACTCGACACGAGGGATGAGCTCATCACGCGGGTACGGAGAGCAGTTGACACCATCAACGCCACGCCGGAAATCTTTGCACATATGTGTCGCAGCATGCTCCAACACTGCACTGCCTGTGTGGCCAACGGTGGCCGACACTTTGAACAGACACTGTGAGCTCCATGCCTTCGCCCCAATTTTGTAAATGCATTGTCGTGTCATTGCAATGTCCGTTGCCAATTATTGTGGTTTCATGACACTGCCATTGTGGGTTAACTATTGTCATTTCATTGCAATGTCCATTGCCAATAATTGTGGTTTCATACCCGCCCCTGCACATTGCTACTGCCATTAACGGGTTAACTATGGGAGTTAAACAATTTGTTCCTTGATGAAATATTCACCATTTGTGCTCATCTACGCCACTTTGGTGTTTATTATTATCTATTCGAGTACATACGGTATGTGCAGTTAAAGATCAGTGTTTTTTGTCGAAGATTGATTTAAAAAGTGCTCGTTTCTCAGAACTCTAGCATACATATTCAGTTCTATTTTAACAGCCGACCTACGTGGTGTATTTCGCTTCTGACCACCTGTGTGAGGTGTTCTAAATTTGAATCCCATCTAAAACATGGGAATGTCTGCCGTCTTAAAGTTTCAGTTTTTATCAAGTTATTAAGATAATCAGCAATTATAGTTTTCTGCGTACTTTAAGGAAGTACTATAAGAAGGTATCTGTGCACAGCTGGCTTCTAATTTGTAAAGTTTTACTTATGTTACAACTGCAGTAGTAAATAAAAGTGTTTTCTAGTTAGAAAATAACTTACTTATGGTTTAAAAATATTATCACAGACATTATTTCTGGTTGCTCATCTGGAGCTAAAATTTATTAATGTAATTGGTTTGATTATCCTGGGAAAAATTGCACAGTATTCCTGAAATGAATTTTAAGAGGCTGTAGTCGTCAGACACAAGGATGACGTGTCGGAGGTAGGTTACATTTTCCTAAGATCATTATACACTTGAAAATTGTTATAGTCCTGAGGAAAGCCTAAAATTCACCTTCAGAAAGTGGTACAACGTCTAAATTTATGGGAGCAGATGTTGGAAATGTAGCATTAGTAAGTGAATAGATTTGGGTGTCTCTTAACATCAAGGTCTTGAGAGTAGATGAGGGTGAAGCAAGGTGAGTATGGAGCAGCGCCGGAATGGAAGGGCGGGGGAAACGGGAGATCCCCGTGGAAACCTGCCGACCAGTGGCATCGTCCGGCACTGTTCCCACGTGCGAAAATCCGGGGGCGATCCCCTCTGGGAATCGAATCTGGTTTGCCTAGGTGGAGGGCGAGTATGTGGCCTCTAGTAGTAGGGATAATATTCTATTGGGATTTTTTACCTCCCGCACAAACGGGATTCTAACCCGAAACCGCATGGTCCCAAGAGGCGCCTCAGCGACCTGTGCCACGGGGGAAGCACGAATATCAGGACGTCAGCGACGAGGAACTCGAGAAATGCACCAGCAGCAAGCGACAGGCTGGGGTTCAGAGATCTCTCCACTCGATGGCGCAATCTCAATGGCATATAGTTTGAGGAGGCACCTCCTCTTCATATCACGAGACCACAGAGGGTATGTTCGACTGTCGAAACTTGTCGAGTAACTTGTAGAAGTAGTGCTGGGGTCAGTCGTCAAGTTTCCTCAAAACGGATAGAAAGGAACAATGAACGCCGGCCACAGCAAGCAGTTTCTCAGATAACTAACATGGAAAACGACTGTGCCTTTCTCCTATCTGTGACGGCTACAAGGCTTCATGCTGTACTTCTTATTTCGTAGCGATAGCTGTTTCACAGTCAGTTAAACACTTCCAGAAATATACATTAGTGAAACTCTGCTTATTGCTTCATAAATACTCATTGCATAACAATTTGGGCACCAACAAAGAATAAACTGTCGGATTCAAACGAAGTTTTGTTAGTGTAATGATAGAGTGACAAAAAAATAGTGTTAAAATATAATTGCATCATGACAGTGTTCCGTCCACCTATGACACAGAAAAAGGTAACATTTAGTACTAAGTTGAACCGCCTCGTGCCTGGATACATGCGTCGATACTGCCAAGAATGGAAGTTTTTAAAACCACTGTGGGAAACTATCCGCTTATACGCTCAGTTACATTTCAAGCAGCGTGTTTCATTCCAAGCTGTTGAATTACCGCGGCGTCCATGCGGAATAAAATGAAACGTCGTATTAGCCTCCGGCAGCTCTGCCCACGGATCGTAGAATGAAAAGGGGAAGCCAACTTCCTTCACGTCAAGGTGTTTGTGATTTGTAGCGTAATTTGCAATACCTGCGGGCAGATCTGCTGGAGGCTAACATACGACGTTTTTTTTGGTCCCATTCTTGATCGTATCGACGCATGTATCCTATCCAGACACGAGACGGTCCAACTTAGTACTAAATGTGACCTTTCTCTGCGTCATAGGTGGACGGAACACTGTTCTGATGCAATTATATTTTAACACCTCTTTCTTGTGTCACTCTAAACATTACACTAACAAAACTTCGTTCGAATTCAACAGTTTATTCTTTGTTGGTGCCCAAATTGTTATGCAACGAGTATTTATAAAGCAATAAGTAGAGTTTCACTAATGTATATTTCTGGAAGTGTTTAACTGACTGTGAAACAGCTATCGTTACGAAATAAGAAGAACAATATGAAACCTCCTTACCTACCACAAATATCAGAAAGGCAGAGTCGTTTTTATTTAAAGAAAGAAGAAATAACAGTTTAGATAAAAAGAGTACATACATTTGTTTGTTGCTATCGCAGTTCAATTTACAGTCAAGTTTAATATTCAACATTTTAAATTTTTTTTTCTTAATTAAGTAAACTAAAAATCATTTCTTCAGTTTAATCCTCATAATCTCTTTAGTTTTATCCCGTGTGTAATGTGAAGCCGTTTCATATGCAATAGTTCGTCGAACGAGGTTTGACTGATTCTGAAGTACCCAACATATTTTATATTAGTCTTCATATGAAATGGGAAATTGCTCTTTCAATAATCTCTCGCTTGTTAATAGACGACCCCCTTCCCCTTTCACCAGGAAAATTCGCTTCTCTTTTATCTAACACGATTAATAGAGCACACATAGACATTTTCTGCTTGAAATTAATCTTGTAACTGAGCCTAGCCGGCGGTTTTTAGCAGCTCGTGTGGTCGCTCGCTTTATTTCAACGGTGATATCGCCGCCGCGGCCAGAAAACCGCCCGTGCGCGCCTTGCCTAGCACGTCTTACGAGGGAAGGTCAGCAGCTATTGAGCCAAGTTGTGTACAGCACCGGCCAAAACATCCCTTCGATGCCTTATGTACACAATTGTGTACAGTGGGTCTGAATGGGTTAAGCACAGCCTAAATAACTCACTCTCCCGTGGAGTGAATATGTGGTACAGAGATCACTCTAGCAGCGCAAAACCAGTCTCTGTGTCCCAACATTCAACTGCTTTTTGTACATATGATTATCTTAAGCGACGTTGATAAGATTTGAGGTTAGAACACTGTTTAGTAAACAGGTACCTTGAAACGACTGTGCACTCTATCTGACCAATTTGTAATGCAATTGCATTCAATTCAAACATGTAAAAGTATTTGATTTGTATAAAATAACCTTTCTTTCGAAAACTATGCTATAAATAAACACGTTGATCACGGCTGACCATGTGACTTCAACAGTTGTATTATTGTGGGATAGGTCAATGTTGGGTACATGCGCAGAAGACGGAAAATCAGTCCATCTCATCTATAGTTCAATTAGGTTCTCTCCTTGCCGTCGGTAACAAGCACAAATTATCCAACAGTCCCGGTTAGTAAGTTTCTTGGGCCTGCTAGAGCGATATTTGGAGTCTGTGATTGCGCGAAGTTTCCCCTTAATAATAATTACATTTTTGACAGTGAACCGAGGAACGTTTAACTACCGAGAAAGCTGACGAAATGCCCGAATTTATGGACCCCTACAATCACTGCCTTTTCAAACGCACAAAACTCTCTCCTCTGATTCACTGAATCATTTATGCCCTCGCCTACGTAATATCCTACTGGACAAGTTCACTAAGAGCAAAGGTGTACTGGGTGATTTTGGGCTACGTAGTGTTCGTAACTATAATTTATACGCGATTTTCTTGCTTCGCGATAATAAGACACAACACGTATAAGTAAATGCTCCACTTGGTTGCCAGATAATCTCTAAGGTCCCAAATAATTTGCCAGCACCTTTTTGCGACCAAACGAAGCCATTTTTGGACGCTTGTTTGTACATTTTTCTCATATTTTCATGAGAAAAAAACTAACTCACTTCCCAAGTTCAGCAAATATTCCCAGTTTTTTTTCCAACTTTTGTAGTTTTCATTCCTGAAAATTTGAACGATCGCTGTCACATTCACGTCCTACTGGGAAAGTTCGCATGGGATAAAAGAGGTTTTTGGTGACTTTCGGCCACGTCACGAGGAAGCCAGATCAGTTAGGGTTAAACAAGAGTTAAACTTCGACGCGACTCAGATTATTAGAGCAGAGTTTAAAATCAGGACGTTCGGTGCTCTTTGTGATCGAAAAAGTCTCGCACATATCCTTAGGCCTTTCTGTACAGAAATGAAAGACGTAAAATCCAAACTCTGATTTTTTTCTAAGCCATTTATCAACCAAACGAAGCTACTATATACGTTTAAACATATAGTGTTTTCATGTCGCTGCGTAAGGAATTAACATGTAAATTTCAATCACATTTTTATAAACACTATTTATTTAAACTTTGTATAGGTATTTCGTTCAAGGTCAACTCACCAGTTAATAAATTGAATCACAATTATTAACTCGCAAATGCATTTATTTTAATGCTAACATTAATTTTTATAACTGAATTACTGCTGGTAAATAATTATGAAATGGAACTGTATGTCTTAAAATCTAGTTAGAAGAGTAATGTTTAAATTGGAGCAAATGAGATTGGCAATTTATTTATGTGCATTAGAAAAAAATTTGGTGTAACATTTACATCCTTATGTTTCAAAGTTGTGACTTGACTAACGTATGCCTACCAGCCACGTTCACAGCAATTTTGATTAAGACGGAAACATGCACGATCGGCAGAAAAAGGAATTAATCACAACTATAAATGTAGTTTAATGTGTAATTGTCCCTTTCAGTTTCAATTAGTTTGAACCGAAATTAGATGGCATGTGGTTTCCAGTTTTTAATAGGAAGGTTTGATCACGCGCAAAGTTTTATTTATTACATTTGATGCTCAACAATCGTCCTTGATTCAGTGAACATTCAAATGTTGCTGTGTCTGTATTTTTTATATTGACTCTTGTTCAAATGACTATAGGAGCGTACGAGGGTTATTCGGAAAGTAAGGCCCGATTTCTTATAAAACATAAACCATCACAGATTTTTTCAAAAAATATTTTTTATTTAATTCCTTACATGTTTCTCTATTTTTCTACATAGTTTCCATATTTGTTTAAACATTTGTCATAACGTTCTACAAGCTTTTGTATGCCTAAGTCATAGACGTCTGCCGCCTGTGAGGATAACCGGTCTATAACTGCTTCTTTCCCCTCGTCATCTGTGGCGAAGCGCTTGCCGCCGAGAAACGCCTTCAGGTAGCGGAACAAGTGAAAATCGCTCAGCGCCAAGTC
This sequence comes from Clitarchus hookeri, assembly GCA_002778355.1. Classification (NCBI taxonomy): domain Eukaryota; kingdom Metazoa; phylum Arthropoda; class Insecta; order Phasmatodea; family Phasmatidae; genus Clitarchus; species Clitarchus hookeri. Next base: position 54,902 of record NQII01005360.1, read on the forward strand.
TGGACTGTACGGTGGGTGGTCAATCTGTTCCCATCCAAAAGATCTGGTCAGATTTTGGGTGTGAATGACAGAATGGGGTCTGGCATTGTCATGCAGCAACAAAACTCCAGACGTCAGAAGGCCACGTCGCTTATTTCGTATTGCACGTCGAAGTTTAGTCAGGGTAGCGCAGTAAGCGGCTGCATTGATTGTTGTCCCTTGCTGCATAAACTCGACTAACAAGACTCCATGTCTATCCCAAAACACGGTGGCCATAACCTTGCGTGTTGAGATTGTCCACTTGGCCTTGACTTTGACTGGTGATGTTGGATGACGCCATTCCATTGACTGACGTTTAGACTCTGGGTTTATGTGAGAAACCCACGTCTCGTCCCCTGTGACAATCTTCTCTAAAAATTGATCACCTTCCTTATGATATCGGTCCAAAAAATCAAGAGCACAAGCCATTCTTTTCATTTTGTGTTCTTCAGTAAGCAGCCTGGAAACCCAACATGCGCACAATTTGTGAAATTGCAAATTTTCAGAGACAATTTTGTGCAAAGTTGATCTACCCACATTCGGAAATTCCAATGCTAATGTTGAAATTGTGAATCGCCGGTCTTCACGAATCTTTTCGTCCACGGCTTTGACCAAATTTTCTGTGATCACTGATGGTCGGTCTGATCGCGGTTCATCATGGAAATTTTCCCGTCCGTCCTTAAAAGCTCTCACCCACTTACACACTTTGCTGTCACTCATCGCATTGGGGCCATACACTTGACTTATCTGTCGATGAACTTCCGCTGCTGAAACGTTCCTTGCTGTCAAAAACCGAATCACTGACCGTATTTCACAGTCGGCGGGCTGATCAATTGTTTTAAACATTTTCAACAGACACTTCAAACAGCACACTGCAACAATACCAATGCAAATGGCGTTGTTTGACGAGCAAGGCATGCTGGGAGTCGGTGCGCATGCGGGTTACAATGTTCGCGTGACATTAGATTAGTTACGGCGATTCGGACCTTACTTTCCGAATAACCCTCGTATGAAAAAAATAATACACACTTATGCATCAAGATGTTACTTTTATACAATTCGCCTTTGAACGACGACCCAGCTATACTTGTTATCCGACGTGGTAGTTTTATTCTCTGTTGCCAACACAACTCATAAGTTTTTTTTTTTTTTTTTTTTTTTTATTGACTTCTTAGTTGTTTCTGCCACGACGTTGTGATATTGGTAGTCACTCTCCGAAGGTTTACCAATGAACGACAAATGGATCAGTGATTGTGGAAATTATAAAAAGGTCCCAGACAGTCTCCATCGTATGGTTAACTGTTGCATCCACAACTTCATGTCGTGGCTTCCCGTGAACGACTGCCTGCACCGCGGCCACCAAATGAGCGTCCTTCTAGACTTCCGCTACACTCGGAGCTTCCCTGGTGCATGCCTCTCAAAACATATAACGGCAACGCATCCTACAGATAACAGCCAATCTCCGCCTGCCTCCGAGATTGTCCATTATTTCTTTCCTTTCCTTGACACGATGTTTATTCAATTTCTTTCTATAGTTTCGCTGTTCGGTGAAACCCGATGAGCCAAGGAGTTTCTGGGCAGATTATCTCAGCTTATAGAAGCCGCAGTGTACCTTTGTGTAGCCAGTTTTGAATGGCCATTAGTGCCAGGTGTGAGTGATCATTAGAACGACAGGCGGGCAGTGACCAGTGACCATCGGAGAGCAGAGGCTGAAACCGACCCGGCTGGACTGTAAGAAAATAGGACTTGATGCAGGAGTGGCGGACATTCGGAATGATGTTAACGTATGACAGTGGGCATTTTGACCGCGTTTGTGCAATTAATAAGTGAAGATTAATTTATTGTGGCGTAAGGACTTTTTGAGACTAACTTCGAAAGCGAGTTATAAATCGTAATACACTGGTACGTTCGAAAAATTTTTCCATTAAATTAAATGAAAATTTTTAAGTTTTACATTATTCGTTATAGCGGAAGACAAGAGTTAGCTCTGCTCCTTAAAGGGTTGTCATTTATCTAGTCTCACGGGTATTTACTGTCTTTATTTTTACTTCACGGGTGCAGTACGACATCAACCACAAGACAGGGGCAAATAAACGCGAACACCTTTATGGACCCCTGTGTCTGCGTTCTTTGGACTCATTTATTTCACCAATATAAAATTTTTTTAAAATAGAAAGCATTGACTACATTTATATGAAACTTACCATGTGGTAATCGTTCCGAACAGACAGAAATTTGAATGGTAGTTCATGAACACTTTTGACGTCCACGTATAGCTAATCAACCTTTCATGTGCCATACCCTGATACATTTGCCCCAAATGCTCTGTTAGAAATGAACCATGAAACAATTACGCATGGTTGACTCTCTGTGTCGATGTGGGTGGTGCGAAGCTCGTCCCTAAGCGAAGCGCTCACGGATCTGCCCGATATTCACTGCGCACTCAATATCTGCTGGAAACCCTCTGCCGCTGGTTGATATCTCCGTCATTCTCTCTCGCTCTCGCTCGCTCTCGTTCTGCCGCTCTGGCCCTAGCCGCCACCTGGGGTCCAGCGTTGCAGGTACTCCGCAAATTGAACGTCGTAATGGGTCCCTTTTAACCGCACCGGCTTCATGACGACGGTAAATTACTCTTTATGACTTGCCGGTCAAACTGTGCGGTCGGCCCTTGTGGCTTGGGCATGTAGTCGTCGGCAAGTTGCGCTCTCCTTCAGATACCTATATATTGTTTTGGCGACTCCATTTAGCTCTAGAATAGGCTAATATAAGAATGAGCTGCAAACTAGTGAAATAGGGTACACCAAGTATGCCGGCTTTTCTGGCGTGGATAAAATATGAAACCAGATCTCACGTTATTCATGCAGTGGAGGTGAGATAAACAAGCGGTTTGTTACAAGGTGTTCTTTGTAAACGCGAGTAATACTTTTCTTTTTGTGGCAAGAATGTAATATGCTATGCAAGGTAAAGTGAGCACTTATGAAAGGCCTCTCATTTGAAATAATAACCAATAAATATATTTTATTTTAGCCTTAGACGTTAACTACCGAGTGCGGTGGAATATACACACAGTGTTTATTACTTAAATGGCAATATTTATGTAAAATGGTGGCTGAAGGATAAAAAATTGCTGAGAGGAAAAAGTAACAAGGGCCTCAAAAGTGCTCACTTTTCCGTGAACAGCATATATAATTTCATGTTTAAGAGAATTATTGGCGTATTTTTTATTGAAGAACAGTAAAGCATCAAAATTGGAAAAAAATACATATTTTTTGTCGTCACATTTTCCCGTATAATTTTTACTAACACGGACGTCTCTAACTTTTCTAAATGCAAAATTTTTGGGCTATACTGTAAGAAATGTTAATATTTGATTATCTGAGATGATGTGTATTCTGTCTTTCGGTTAACTATAAACCAGCTTTTGGGGTAAAGGATCTACTTGAAGGGAAGTCGTCATTCTAGAAGTGACGTCGTAACACTGTAAGTTTTGTAAAACCTCGGCAATAAGGCGACCGCAGTCACAGTAGTTAGTAATATTGCATATGGGAAAATGGGTAAATAACAAATTAAGAGAACTGAATGACGTCACCAAGACATAGAACTGCAGTTAGGCCTGAACTTTGCTAGAGCAGATCACACTTTTATTACAATTTTCTGACTTAAAGCTATGTTGACTGGTGATGTACTAATAATATTTTTCTAGTAACACGGTGGCTTTCATTTGTCGTATTCACATCGCATTTTCATGTAATGACGAGGTACACGACTGATGGTGAAACGCCTTAAATAGCCGCTACTTATTCCTGTCACAGTTGTCTCTATTTATTTTTGCAATGCGTATGTAAAGGTAATATTCAGTTGTTTGTGGCAGATATATTTTATTTACTCCAGCTCAAATTCATAACCTATTAATTGCAAGCAGTTTTAATCTCAGAAAACGTATTTACATGTAACTATGTTTGCAAGTTTTTCTGTTTTCATTCAACCAGTAATTTTTATGTGAGCCGTTTCGCACAGAGGAATTTGTTGATTGGTCGCTATGGTAACAGTAGCTATATATAGTTCCTTTGGGCACACCGGAATTCGGGATAGGAGGTGAGATTTGTCCGCCATGTTGGTCGGTGATGTCCACCATATCGGTAGGCGTCACAGTCAGAGCTCGATGACATGTTAGATGTTCGTCCCCCATATTCTCTACAAACTATAATAATAAAATAATAAAAAGTATCGGTTCGCCACCCTGGATTGATAATAAATGTATCGGTATAGAGTATTACCACAGATCATAGTTCCATTAAATAAAAAAAAAGTATTTTATAATTTTTTTAAAAGATATCGGCCTGTCTCTTTGGTACTTAGATTGNGGGGGGGGGGGAACTCCCAATCATTCATTTAAAAAAAACCTGTAAGAAAAAAATATTTTAGTTTTAAAAAATGTGTAAAAATTAAATTATTTCGGCCCACTACCTTGGACACCTATTGATTTTTCTACAAAAGAAAACGCATGTTTCCAAAGAAACCTCTACTCGTTCGAATATCACGACCCCTGCTAGAGTGTCGATCGCCGGCGTGTATATTTATTTACGAATTTAAATGATGCCGTCCCTCACCAAAAATACCCACACCACCCTCACCATCCCTTACCACCCTTCCTCCTAAAGAGCCGCACCCCTTTTGCCACGGACCCACCAGACCGCCCTCCACACACATAACACACATCACCATCTCACCCCCCTCACATGAACCTCTCCACCATCAACCTTTCACCCCACCTAGGCCGACCCATTCATCACATCACCACCCTCACCACCCCCGGCATTCAACACAATCTCCCTCCTCAACACCCTCCCAAGCATTACCCACAAAATTAAAAAAATCGAGGATCATGTCATGTCATAACCCCCATCACCCTGCCGCTCAGACATAGCACATTTCCTCATGTCAATATTTTATATGGTTTTTGTGTATTATGCATACCATATATATATAAATTCATTATCTTATAACCATTGAATTATTGGTTTAGTGCATACCCTCAATCACGATAAATATTCCGAATATAATATTTTTTATAACAATTCACAGTAAATTTATGATTGTTTGCATATTAAGTAAATTTAAAGAGAAGCGATTTATCATAGAGCTCTTACTTTATTTCAGCTGGGTCTGTATCTTAAATCATAATATTACCACATTTATCGCAAGTCAGGCTGTAAGCAAGTGAATATTTATAGGCAAATGCGATTATAATTTGCGATTTATTAGGGCCAGGCTCGTGAAATTCAGTTTACAAACTTCATTGCCAGCTCTAGGAAAGTAAGCATCTATAAGCCCTATGTCCATTTATAAACATAGTGATTACATAAATTTGAAGTAATATTTGCATCATAATGCTTTTTTTTTTATCAAAATCAGTGTATAACAGGGGTAGAAAACATTTGTGGGTAAAATATTAAAATAATGGTTTCATTTTTTCAAATTTATTAGAATTTATTACTGCAAAATTATTTATGTTCGTTTGCATCCGTATAAACATCACATTCAGTTCTAATTCGTTAAATACGCAACTAACTATCCGCGCACTCGTGAACTTCGTGCCATCGTGAAGTAAGTTAAAAGGTAAAGGAAGTCCTTGCAGCAGAAGCGACACCGATTTGCCACTGAAACTTACGTAGATGATTTATTAACGGTTTCCAGATGGATCGGCTGTCACCACTTCGGAAAGAGCAGGAACCATGGATGAAGACGTCTTCGTGGAAAGAGATGTCGCTCCTGGTGGTGAGGTGCCAGGTTCGTCGTGCATATTGGTCGCAACAGAATTTCGTAATCGAGCCATATGATCGAAATCAAAGTCCATCACTCCGTCAACTGAGGCCGCAAGAACTCTCTGTTTCAGAACCGGCCCCCAGGCATTGATTATGCCAGTTTGACTTTGCAAGACCATTCATATTTTTAGTAAGTAACGTTGCGGTAGAAAAGCGACCCACACCACAAAAACACACATTAACTTGGTTGGGATTGTTCATACAGCCACTAAATTCATGGTGTCATGCCGTTTGTTGAAGGATAAATACCTTGTTGCTGTAGCTACATGGATAAGTTTTCTCGTGTGGTGATGATACAGGTGATATCCCGAACACTGCAGGAGACAGGTCAGCCAAAAAACTGGATGGTACAACGGAAGAAGCAGATGTTGTAGTAAGAAATGTTGTCAGTTCGTCCGAAGTTGCAGTAGCCCCACTTAAAACATTTCAACCCAAGACATCCATGGTGCTGTCGACATCATGAGTGAAGATGGCAATGGTGGTGCTGTTGCTGCACATGTCCCATCTGAAGTACTCGAAAGTGCTTCTGATGGACCCCGAACGACGTCTCCATAATATTTATGCTAGGTACCATCACCTGCTGCAACGATCTTCCTCTCACCTATACCTCCAACAAAATAAGCTCAATAAAATTAACCCAGCTACCTTTATATCTGTAAATGACGTCATGGAAATATTGGAGTGCAGCGTGGGAGGCGAAGGCACATTCACTGTTGTACCTGGTGATGAGGTGACGAGCGCAGCAATCGTTCTCGTCGTAGACAATGACATTGTGGAGAGGTATAGATACGAAAGGATGTTACTGTCGTCACTAGCACCGACGACTGAGGTTGCAGCAAAAACCCAGATATAAACTTCTTCCCAGCACTGTTGGCGTGTTAAAGGCATAACTATCGCCAATCAGTAGGTTTCTTACATATTTAGCGCCCTTTGGAAATATACACTTTGTGAAAACCGAATGTAAATTGCGATACCGCAAATTGTGGCTAATATACAATACCCGTAATCGACATCGATGATGATGGGTCTACCGATCTCAATCCACTCTTTCTCAGCCACAGATGTCCACCAAATCGAGTGTCTGGCCAGAACCCTTCAATATCATTTCTTTCTCCTTGCGGCATACCTTCTTTATGCTTTTTTTCTACATCCGCTTCGAAGTAATTTGCACTACACTCAGGTTTGTTCGATGTCTTGATTGATTTCTTTTTTTATACATCTGGTTTACTATAGCTACATTAAAACATTATATTATATTTCACAGCTCAGTATTTCCTCACTTCCTCTGTAAGTTTGTTCAATATATTTTGTTTCATCCAGGTCAGATATCAACAAACATCTTTCTTCGAAGTCATCGGATTTGGAGCAACATACCTTTTCAAAATAACTCTGAATGCTGATTCCTTCAGGAAAATTACATTCACATCCAGCTTACTTTCTTAGAGCGCGATAAAGATTTGCTAGGTGTAGCTCCTGATTAACGGGTCGAAGTTGCATTGGGACCAATCTTTGCTCTGAACTACAAATGGGAAGGATGATCCGCTAGGTCTACATCATTGGCAGGTACATCCCTTTCACACTGTTACAGATAACATTTTTAAATGATCGGTGAGAGTAAACTGTTCAGAGCACTTCTCACATAGATATGGCATGCGTGTGAAACTCCTTACTCATTCGTTCTTTTAATTCCGTCGTGATTCATTAGTATTTGCGAAAGTATTGTTGTAGTAGCTGCGTGGAAGCAATAAACGATCTGCCCACGACATTCACAGTTGAAGTTTCCTGCCTCCAGTGTGTGTAGCGCCAGTTACATCTCCGATGCAATGTCGGCAGATAACGCTTAGCAGACAGTGAAGGTAGACCAGTACAGGTTTCGAGATACCTTTTCAGATTGCCACTTTGTCATCCAAACAGCGATTTGTCTTTTTCACTTGCGAAAGTAACATGCTCCACATTACGATTACAGTTGACCACATGTCGACGAGCATTGCTGCTTTCAGAAAGTTTCTTCTCACAGTAACAACACATTGTTATGAAATACATTTCATCTTGGGTCGAGACGATGCCCCCCTCTTCGCTGTCCGGACATCATCCGATCCATCTAGTCCCGATGTAGCTCTACATACAAGCTGTTGAAATATAGCTCCTCATTCAAGTCAATAATCTGAAAAGGAAACAGTAAAACAAAACATGCGAAGTAATATAAAGTGAGAGGCGTAAAATACCTTAGCAGACATGACTTAAAAAAAGAATGCGAAGAATATGTATACATTAACCTCGAGAATCAACATAAAAAATTCAGATATAATGGTCACACATTTAAAAAAAGAAAGTGTTGGGGGGAAGACCTCCTATTGCACCCGCGACATGAAAATACACAGGATTATGAAGAACCCTCGAAATATTCCATCCATGGAAAGTTCATCATTAAAATAATAATAATAATAACAAATATATATTAAATATTAGCACACTAAGCGAGTCAAAACATAATCAGGAAATAAACCAGTGGGGAAAAATCAGAAGCTATTTAATAAATATACGAAGTCAGGACCGTAACATCGATTCGTACCCTGTTTGGAATGAATATCACAGCATGTAAAAATGAAACCATACTGGAAATTGTTGTACAACAAATACCTGCACTGAAAAATAGACAGACAAATCTCCATGCCTATCACAATTCGCGTCACGAATTCCACGAATTGTTTTATGCAGCCGATCATTGATTTCACATTCCACTCATACACATACCAGACCGTTACCAGTGAGAATTAAGCTTATCGTGTAGTTACAGTACATATTCAAGCCTTTACTTTTGACGTCATTTTTATATTGTTTGCACCTGCAGTTCGTGCAGTACCCTAATGTAATGCGACGAACTATATACGGATAAAGACAAACTGGTGGAAGAAAGGAACCGCACCTCCTTTCGGAAAAATAGCGCACATGCCTGAAATAAATATACCACCATTAAAATCGATTAAGGCAGCAGCACGGAAGAGAATACAAGTCCCCTCCCCTTTAATATCGAATGCATACTTTCGAGTCTTAATTGCCGATGGGCATTCCACATTTTGTTTCCGATCATCGGTGATTTTTGCAAGCGAATAAAGCTACAACAAGGTAAGTTTCGTGCTCAGAATTTAATAGGGTAAAGTTCATACCTTCAATTTGTTGGAAACTCATTTCTTCCCCTAGGCCATTCAACAGACCATTGACATATGCACATCTCTATCTGTAAAAAAAAAAAAAAATCGTCGATGCAGGTATCCAAACTGAGCTCGCATATTCCTTCCATGATATTACATGCGGGGCCGGAAAAAATACATGTGTGTACTAACCAACCGTGTTTGGTTTCCCACCTTCAAATATAAAAAAAATCATCATGTCTATGTCACTGGTTCGTGTACAGAGATCAGACACACGAACCTCCAGTGCCTGGTATGTATGCAAGAGACAATAATGTGTCAAATGGGCTGCGAAACACATCGTGATGGACACGAGGCTCGATCCCACCGAAATGTGTAATGCTTACAGCAAAAAAAAATTCAAGCGCGCGAAACCGCGAATGAAAATAAAATTTGTAGTTCAGCACCAATAGAAAAATGTCTCGCCTTCTACTCGAAAGTATGCATTCGGTATTAAAGGGGAGGGGACTTGTATTCTCTTCCATGCTGCTGCCTTAATCGATTTTAATAGGGGTATATTTATTTCAGGCATGTGCGATATTTTTCCAAAAGGAGGTGCGAAACTGGTTTTACGGAAATGACCGGTTCCTTTCTTCCACCAGTTTGTCTTTATCCGTATATAGTTCGTCGCATTATATTAGGGTACTGCACGAACTGCAGGTGCAAACAATATAAACATGACGTCACAAGTAAAGGCTTGAATATGTACTGTAACTACACGATAAGCTAAATTCTCACTGGTAACGGGCTGGGATGTATGTGAGTGGAATGTGAAATCAATGCTCGGCTGCTTAAAACAATTCAGGGAATTCATGACGTGAATTGTGATAGGACTGATGACTTTTCTGTGCACTTAGCAGTGCAGGTTTTTTTAATATTAATTTCCAGTATGGTTTTATTTTTACATGCCGTTATTTTCTTCCCAAACGAGGTACGCATCAAGATTAGGATGGGTCGATTTTATGGTATCGGCTTCGTATATTTATTGCATAGTTTCGCTTTTTTCCCGACCGGCTTATTTCCTTACTGTTTTTCGACTTGCTTAGAGTGCTGAGATTTGATATGTATATTTTAATAATTTTTTTAGTGCTGGATTTGTCATGGATGGAATATTTCCAGGGTTTCTTCATAATCGTGTGTAATTTCATGTCGAGGGTGCACTAGGAGGTCTCCACCCCAACACTTTATTTGTTTAAACGTGTGACCTTTATATCGGTATTTTGAATGATGCTTCTTAAGGTTGATGTATATTTATTGTTCCCATTATTTCCAAAATATTGACTGCTATGGTATTTTAAGCCTCTCACTTTATATTATATCGCATGTTTGTTTTTTCTGTTTCCTTTTTAGATTATTTACTTGAATGAGGAGCTACATTTCAACGGATTGTATGTAGAGCTACATCGGGACTGGAGGATCGGATGATGTCCGGACAGCGAAGAGGGGGGCATCGTCTCGACCCAAGATGAAATGTATTTCATAACAATGTGTTGTTACTGTGAGAAGAAACTTTCTGAAAGCAGCAATGCTCGGCGACATGGGGTCAACTGTAATCGGAATGTGGAGCATGTTACTTTCGCATGTGAAAAAGACAAATCGCTGTTTGGTTGACGAAGTGACAACCTGAAAAGGTATCTCGAAACCTGTACTGGTCTGCCTTCACTGCCTGCTAAGCGTTATCTGAGGACATTGCATCGGAGATGTACTGGGATGGTAACTGGCGCTACACACACTGGAGGCAGAAAACTTCAACTGTGAATGTCGTGGGCAGATCGTTTATTGCTTCCACGCAGCTACTACAACAATACTTTCGAAAATTCTAATGAATCATGGCGGAATGTAAAGAACGCATAAGTAAGGAGTTCCATACCCATGCTATATTGATGTGAAAAATACTCTAAACAGTTTACTCTCGCCGAACTTTCAAAAAATTTATCTGTAACAGTGTGAACGGGGTGAACCATCTTAGGAAGCAGGCCTAGCATATCGTCTTCCTATTTGTAGTTCACAGCAAAGACTGATGCCAATTGTTATGATTTTACTATGTTGTGGACAATTATCCTTAACGGAGACATAGGGGCGTAACATGTTGTTGATAAGAGTTAAGTAATGAACTCTATATAAAAGACGTTTATTTAACATTAAGATTGTCCAATAATATTTAAATATAAATACGATTGAATATGAAAGGGGGAGCTATAAAAATATACGGAAATATTAAATTATATTATTTTATAAAGATTTAACCAGCCACGTTCAGAGTAAAGCTTAATTGGAGAGTCCCCACCTTGTTCATGATTTCGGAGGCTGATTAAGATGGCGCAAGTCGACAGCTGGACACACCCATCTGTAGTGGTCTTCTCGTTCCAATGGCCTGACGACAAAAGACACCACCCACGGACTACACTGCCCTATATCGGCTGCGTTGTCCCCGTTTACTGGCTGGCGGAGGGGGTTCTGTGGTTTGCGATTTCATAACTAATTTCCGCGATCACCGCCCGCGTCCTGGATGAATAAGTGAAGGTGTGATCAGGCAGGCCGCTCAGCTAAGGGTCTGACCATAACTCGTAACATCTCCCTCAATGTTCACTAGCAAGATGGCGCTCATCTTACCCTGGAGTTCGTGTAGATTATGTAGATGATTGGGAGTTGCGGGGTTCATCTTGTGGCAGTAGGAATATGGATCGGGTTGAAGTCCTCTTCGATACGGTAGGACATTTTTTTGAAAGGAATTACAGTAGACGGAAAATATAGGTATAAGGTACTGCCAATTACTTTCGTGTAGTTCTCGGGTGAGCAAACGCTGCGCTGTGTGTTTACAGTGGCCGTGCGGGCCTTGAACTTTAATACCACTGGGTGTGCAAAGTGTCTTCCACGAGGGCGCGGCAGACGCCCCGCGGACGGTTCGCGAACGCGTCAGACTTTCTTGAGGTTATGAGTCCCTAACACTATCACTATATGGCATGAATCGTTCACTACAATAAATTATTTGTAAGGACTGAAAATTCAAAAACACTTTGGAAATAATTACAAAAGAAGCAAATTGAAATGCAAAAGTATTGAACTAGGAAAACCGAAGTGCTCTCACCCCGGTACATTGACTGTTTTGTCTATGTTTGCACATAAAACTACAATTCCTGGAAATTAAATACATGTTAATACATACAATGTAAAATCAGCGATGAAATAATATTACATAATGAGTTATACGTGAAGTCACGGTGGTTAGGACAGTGATAGGATGGTATCTTAACGTAGCATGTTATTAAATTTATTATTTAACCTTACATTGATTATGAAAATAAAAAAATCTGCAGCTGCCTTTCAACTACGTTTCAGTACGTAAGATGGTAAATGGAGGTGTACTTAAATTAACATAATATTAGTAAATGCATTCTAATATACACAAGTAACTAAAAATAACGAAACAAATGTTTAATGTAACAAATGTTAACGTATTCGACAGCAAAATTTTTCTCTAATAATAATAATAATATGTGTATACAATTCTTTTCAATTTTACAACATAGTTTTTTACTTATACAAGAATAAAAATCTTAAAATTCAATATGAAAAATGTCAAGTCAATAACTACATGTTATTGTGTGGACACATAACTATAAATTAGTGTAAATGAGACGTCTGTATGCCATAAAATTGACGTAAACAGTTCATTGTTTCATTCGTAGACTGTTTTAATGTAGTAGTTTTTTCTTCTTAAAATTATTATTGTCACTAGCATTAAAATGTTACTTTTTTTTTCATTTTTTTTAAATTTTATAATTGATAAAAAAAGTTTTCTTCCATTACACATTACAATTTACAAACCTTTGATTTGGGAGACCTCCTACCGGTAATCTTAATATGTTTAAGTTGATTTTTTTTTGTTAATTAATAATACATTTTTAGAGTAAAGTTGTTATGCAAGTTTTACTTACTGTTACCTGCAGGGCGCAGTGTAAGTGGTGTATGTAAAATATGGAAACCACTGGTTACCTGTGTACGACTCACAAACTCCGTTAAACGGTAGAGCTGATGCAGTGTAATGAAAGTGCGTGCCTTGACATTGCAGTGTGTGACGTCAGAACAGTTGTCCTGCTGCCTCTGCTATTGCGGACATTGCTTACGCCACCCTCAAGAGGGACTTTGGATAAGAAGATGCGACGTCACTGCTGGTTGCTGCTTTTAATGTACGCGCGGTACCCTTGTTCTGAAACTTATAAGGGAATTTATTAACAGAATGCTTTCACAGCTTATCTAAACACCTAATTTGCAGTAAAATTTTACTTTAAAGAAATAATATGGCCCTTATATTTTATGAGGAGTAGGGTATTTAAAATTTACTTGTTAATTTTATCACGGTCTTATTATATGTATATATGGGTTTATTATATTTCTGGTTGCTCCCGACCTTGGAATCTTGCAGGTTGAGACGTGCGTTAAAGCTCATTTATTTCTGAATAGTATTCGTCAATTAAACTCTCAGGCAATAAAATCTTTATGCTGACTTATGTTTCTGTTCAAAATCAATTTCTTAGGCAATGTCTACAAATGGGGACGGTTATACAAATATCTATTTCATACATTTTTTTTCTGAAAATAATTTATTGCAGTTAGCTGTGTGCGCGGATGAAGCTCTTAATTACTAGAATGTTAATAAGTATGCTGGCACTAACACATTATATGAATATCATAATGACATTGATTATTAAAAATTTAAGATAGTAACAAAGAGGAGAAGAACGTATAGATAAAGAGTAACTATAATAGTACTTCCACACATAAATAAAATGTTATCAAAGTCGAGCGACAACACATAGTATAAGTAAAACATTGTGACACTGAGTATGCAAATAGAAGTTAGTAGAGATGAAAGAAAGATATAAATAATTAAGTAGGTACTAATTACAATTCTTCTTCCACACAAAATGGTAGCATACGCGAATTGGGGAAATCTCTATGCAATGACTTACAACAAGGCGGTAAAAAGCGAAAGAACCGTCGTGGTATACTTTTAAGGTACTGTGTAGTAGAGAAAGGACCCACAGCAAAAATCCAACACATTCTGATTGTGCCCCTACTGCCTGAACTCTTTCAAGGTCAGTAGAGAACAGAAGAAAGGCCTCTCTGGTCGGGTCACCACTCTGACGGAGGTCCAAAGATTGTTCCGCGTCTCACTCGAAGCGAAAGATTTGACCTCCTGAGTAAGTACTCCTGACAATTGGGTGGATGTGGGTAAACCGTGAACGGACAGTCACAGTAGAAATGGGTGTGTCTCGGACACTATTCCCATTTCGTTAAATACCCTTGACATTGCACACAATAATACCTTCTCACGTCAGGTTTAGCAGTCTGCGCATCCACTTCAGGATTGGTGTGCAATTCAGCACATCCGAAAGCCTCGGGTAATGGGCTAAGTCCGCGAATAACAATAATGACTGAATACAACAAAATTAATTCCGCCCCGTGTTTGTATGGCAATTGATTGTGGGAAACGTATGAGCATATTGGAAGTATGAGGAACTTAAAACTAGAACAACACAAGTGAAGTTTAAAGTGGCACAGGTTTTCGCAACACAGCGGCGCTCGAGCCACGGGGAAGGGCTGTTGCGGGAATGTATTGCCTCGGCCCCTTGCAACTGGGTCGTGTCACCCGGCATGTAGCTGCGACTACTCGTCCTTCAATAAGGCAACTTATAATGTAATACGAACTTTACATCAGCGTACAAAAATCGCATAGATAACTGGCATATCTCATTTCTATGCATTTTTCTTAAATATATGTGGACTGATGGGAGAGCGTAATAAAATCCTGTACCTTTATCCGAGCACAATAATATCGTACTACATTATTATGTCTTGTATGGAATGTATTCATTTATCATGAGTTGAAAGTTAATTTAATGGAAATCGTCACGTGATTATAAATTACTACAACAGTAATAGTTTCATTTCAAATAACTACATCCAGCACACACAGGTGATATATATATTAATTTAAATTACTAGAATGGCATTGCTGAGATAAATATATGCAACTAGGGACTTGCATTTCATACTGAAATTATTAAAATTTTAATAATGTTTGTTATTTAGGTTTCAAATAATTTGCTTTGTAAGTTTAGATATTGGGCTGTAAAAAGTAATTTATTATTTAAACCTAATAAATTTAAAAAATAGGTATTAGGACATTATTTTAATTATACAGCTACTTAAAGCTAACAGTTTTAATGTTAAAAGTGGATGTGGCTGAAATGTATATACGCATGTAGCATTCCGAAGCATGTGAGAAGCCTATGGATTGGCGATATGAATGCCTTTAAGATGCCAACAGTAGTGGGAAGAAGTTTATATCTGGGTTTTTGCTGCAACCTAAGTCGTCGGTGCTAGTGACAACGGTAACATCGTTTCGTACCTATACCTCTCCACATTGCCATTGCCTACGACGAGAACGATTGCTGCGCTCGTCACCTCATCACCAGGCACAACAGTGAGTGTGCCTTCGCCTCCAACGCTGCACTGCAATATTTCCATGATGCCATGTACAGATATATAGGTAGCTGGGTTCATTTTATGGAGCTTAGTTTGTTGGAGGTATAGGTGAGAGGAAGATCGTTGCAGCAGGTGATGGCACCTGGCATAAATATAATGGAGACGTAGTTCGGGGTCCAACAGAAGCACCTTAGAGTACTTCAGATGGGACATGTGCAGCAACAGCACCAACATCGCCATCTTCAGTCATGATGTCGACAGCACCATGGATGTCTTTGTTTGAAATGTCTTCAGTTGGGCTACTGCAACTTCGGACGAACTGATAACAACATTTATTACTACAACATGTGTTTCTTCCGCTGTACCGTCCAGTTTTTTTGGCAGACCTGTCTCCTGCAGTATTCGGGATGTCACCTGTATCATCACCACACGAGAAAACTTATCCATGTAGCTACAGCAACAAGGTATTTATACTTCAACAAACGGCATGACACCATGAATTTAGTGGCTGTATGAACAATCCCAACCAAGTTAATGTGTGTTTTTGTGGTGTGGGTCGCTTTTCTACCGCAACGTTACTTTCTGTAAATATGAATGGTCTTGCAAAGTTAAACTGGCATAATCAATGCCTGGGGGCCGGATCTGAAACAGAGAGTTCTTGCGGCCTCAGTTGACGGAGTGATGGACTTTGATTTCGATCATATGGCTCGATTACGAAATTCTGTTGCGACCAATATGCACGACGAACCTGGCACCTCACCACCAGGTGCGACATCTCTTTCCACGAAGACATCTTCATCCATGGTTCCTGCTCCTTCCGACGTGACGTCAGCCGATCCATCTGGAACCGTTAGTAAATCATCTACGGAACTTTCAGTGGCATATCGGTGTCGCTTCTGCTGCAAGGACTTTCTTTACCTTTTAACTTACTGCACGGTGGCACGAAGTTCACGAGTGCGCGGATAGTTAGTTTCGTATTTAACGAATAAGAACTTAAGGTGATGTTTATACGGTTTCAGAGAATCATAAATAATTTTGTAGTAATAAATTTTAATACATTTGAAAAAATCAAACCATTATTTTAATATTTGAACCCCAAATATTTTCTTCCCTTGTTATAAACTGATTTTGATAAAAATAACTATATGTTGCAAATATTTTCAAATTTATCTAATCACTATGCTTATAAATGGACATAGGGCTTATACATGCATACTTTCCTAGAGCTAGCAATGAAACTTGTAAACTGAATTTCTCGAGCTTGGCCTCAGAAATCGCAAATGTGCCTATACATATTCGCTTGCTTATAACCTGATTTGCGATAAATGTGGTAATATTATGATTTAAGATACAGACCCAACTGAAAAAAGTAAGAGCTGGATGATAAAGAGTTTCTCTTTAAATGTACTTAATATGGAAACAAGCGTAAATTTACTATGCATTTTTATAAAAAAACATTCTGTGTGGAATATTTTTTGAGGTTTTCTTGATTGAGCGTATGCACAAAACCAATAATACTATGGCTATAAGATAATATATATAAGGTTTAGGTGGGTGGGAGGGTGGTGTGGAGTACGGTGAGTTATGAGAGGTTGTAATGTGGTGAGGGAGGTGGTTGATGATGTAGGTGTGTGGGTTGGTGAGGGGGTGCGGCTGGCGAGGTTGGTGAGATGCTGAGGAGAGATTTTGAGAGGGTAGGAGTTGGTGTTTTGTGCGGGGGATGGTGGGAGAGGGGGGCAGTGTTGGTTAGTTTTGTGAGGGGAACCACTTTATTTGAATTCGTAAATAAATATACACACTGGCGATCGGAACTGTAGCAGGGGTCGTGGTAATCGAGCAATAGGAAGTTTATATAAAAATGTGCGTTTTTTCTGGGAAAATCAATACATATCTGAGGTAGAAGGCCAAAATTATTTAATTTTAACACTTTTTTAAAACGAAAATTATTTTTTTTGGTTACATGTTTTTTTTGGAGGGAGGGGAGATTAATACGTCCCCACAGGCACTGGGTACCAAAGTGGTAGGCCGATATATATATAAGAAATTTTTATAAAATATTTATTGGTGAATAATTTATGAAATATTTATTTAGTGGAATTATGATATGCGGCGACACTCTACACTGATATATTTATCATCAATCCAAAGTGGCGGGCCAATAATAATTATTTTTATTATTGAAATAATTTTTATTTAAGTAATTTTTTACTGGTAACACAAGACCTATGTGTAAGATATTATGTAGCCGTCTCGTGATTGGCGCGATGTTTAAAGGCGTCATTATGTATGCAGTTTTTAAGGCTTCTGGTCGTCTTGGTTTTCCCGTCAGGCATGCGATGACCTAGTGGGTCGTCGGCCTGAGATATATTTTATTTTATTGGTTAATTGGCCGAGCCTCGTAAAGAAGTGCAGACTTCCGATAGGGCGAAGACGTATGGCATCTGGAGAGAAATAACGTAAGTCTGCACGCACTACCTACGCGGAATTTGAGCTACCGCGAATGCGTGTGGTCGGTAATGACTTTGGCGTTGTAGCTAAGGTTCGATAGCCTGGCGAGGGAAGACTAATGCGCACAACCAGCGGAACCAGCTACAGAAGATATCAAGAGCGGTTGCAACGATAAATATTTATTTTAGGCTAAGTATGTTGCATTTTCGACACAGAGACTACGCCTGTAAAATAATTAATGATTTTTGAGATACTAATCTGGCTTACGTTACGCCATCTTGAATCATCATTTTTGTTAAAGTTGCTCTACCTTTATGCCTACGGAGCCCTGGACTGAGGTCTCATGTTCTCCCAACTGAGTTGGTGTAAGAAAATTCTTTATTAATTGAATTTGTATATTTTGTAATAGTTCAAAGTACCTGAAGAGACTTAGCTACATTTGAAATGCAATTAAGAAATATGTACGAAAGGAATACACCTATAGTAACTGCCACAAAAATTTAAGTAATTTTTGAAACCAAAAACGAGCTGCTACGTAATACTTAGTAATTGAAGAGATATTAATTTAATTCATGATGCTTCAACCAAAATACTAATTTTTTCAATGAAATCAAATTTACTTCCACTCAGTCTCTGTGATTATCATTTGGTCAGTAGCTAGTGGTAGTTTTTTGTTTTTATTTATAGCTAGTGTCTCTTGTGTGTTGTTCGCGGCCTACGGAGATCTGACTGTGGCAATTGTTCCTGAACTACAAACAACTTTGGTAAGATACAGGCCTGTGGTAAGATTCTATTAATTTGAGGAGTTTCCTCTTATGTGTGTGCGTTACGTTGTTTCCTAACTACTACATTTCTACAATGGCTGAGAAATCTTTGAGAATACCCATCATTGCTAGTAATAATTCACCTTAATTTAATAGGATTTTGTTTCTATAACCAAAGTATCATTAAATATCTTAGAGTGTTAGAAAATTCATATACGATAACTTTGGTCAGTGGTACAAGAACCGTACTTCCAAATTGTTTTCGAGAAATCTGTAAACTTTCTTGAGAAGCATAATATGGTTGTGAGTAGATTATTTACCCTTTCAGGCATATATTTTCCTATTTATAAGAATAAAGTTGTAAAGTTGATGCATTACATACTATTTTATTTACAATGGTAAAACTACTTTAAATATTAACTAACCCGCTAGGAGATGACGCTAAATCATTATATTTTTAGACGACTATAATTTTGGGTTTGGGACCGTGTACATGCATATCATTTTACGCATCCGCTCCCACCCTGATTTTCCGCACGAGATAAAAGCGAGGGCGTTAATAAACGCAAATTAAATGGAAACCTTGTAAAACAGCTTATTTAATGAGCCCGCTGACAGGAGGTTTCACACAGTGATGTTCCCAACACTCCCTTAGGATATAAATTGTTTGGCCAGCTAGCATGGCGGCAGTGCCCTGGACCAGCAATTAGCACGATGACGTCACTGGATGATTGATCACCGGCCAGTTCGCCAGCAGGCTGGTGAGGGTGTCCGTTCATGTGCGCGTGTGTGTTCAGCGAGACTAGTGGCATCAGCCCGGAATAGCTTCAGGCGGAAATGTTCCTCTCATTGTGTTTACTTGATTGCTAAACGAAATGGCATGGCCTTGTTTTTTTTTGTGCTATTGCGGACTTAAAAATGCCAATGTCCTAATTTCCGTTTGTCATGTTATTCTCTTTACACCTGTCTGTTCCTCCTTGAAGTTGTATTTTGTATTTTGAGTGACCCCGAACAGCGAAAAGGCATTGACAGAGGAGCACTACAAATTATGAAAATGAGGAAGGAACTATTCCTTCTTTCGCCTGGAGTAATTTTGGGAAACCACGGAAAACAGAAATTAGGATGGCCGGAACGGGAATTCAACCCGAGTCATACTGAATGCGAGTCCAGTGGTTTACCATTGTGACGCCACCTCGCTCGTAAGGAAACCATTTCCGTTGTACTTAGGTTCACGATACATGTTTTTCAAAACCCATGGTATGATGTATTCAGTTCAATTTTTGCTTTGGCAAAGCGTAGTAAATGAGAGAACGCCGATACAAACACACACAAGATTGCTACTCTTTCGAAATATATTCCTATATGTAGCAGCGCAACATCTCCGCCGTCAGAATTCTGTCGACGGTTCTCAATCGAATGTGATCGCTAGGGTGTCCATCTCATGAGGCGAGAAAGCTGCGCCGAAGATGTTTCGCGGCCAACCTTTCAGCATAATTCCCTTTTATTTTCGCCGAGTGTTTTACCAACTGTTTAGAAACTCACTTCGTTCCCCAGGTATCGCCACTTCATGTATTTATAAATATAACTGTGTGACGTTAAATCAGAGCTTTAATATTTAATTGTGAACCGAGATTTAAGTAGAAGCTAATTTTTTGTAACAAATAATGGACGTTGTAATCCGGAAATAGGGTCCTCCAAGCTGCCGAACGAGTAAATTTGAACGTCCAGTGAACGCACTGCGAATCTGTCAGCTTGTTCCACCAGCATGAACGAGATATTTGTGACGGAGCACTTCAGCTTCCAATTCGTTTAGTCTCATCGCGAAAACGCTATATTTGACAGACCAAAACGTTGTGTTAAAAAATTGCCAGTGAATATGAATAATTATTTCAACAAAATTATGAGTTTGTAGGTGGATTCTCTTGCCTTCACAAGATAATTTCTTCAGTTAGTCTATAAAAGCTAAAATTTTATGTGCATCACTTTTTCTTTAGGGAAACCTCCGTGGTCAACATTACTAAGGCATCATTGATACACCACGAGGTTCAGCATTTGAGTACCGGGCATCAAGGCATGGCCAATAAGTTTCGTTTTCAAATGTCAATACAAAGTTAGTTTGGTTTGTAACTCGATTCAGATAACTTTCCGACACAAAAGCGTAGGAGTGAAAAGCCCAATAAGTACATTTCCTTCGTTAAAAAAAAGCGTTTTTTGTATTGATGACTATCCAGACCAACATTTCGTTGGCTGATAGACACATTTTAATCTGTGTGTGCACTTTTACAGCTGACTGGGTATGTCCAAGTTCGTGAAGGTATTTACTGTAGATCCTACTTAAATGTAATTGCTAAATTTAATTTATTATTTATTTACAATAATTTAAAACTATATATTTAACTGTCTTTCGCAATCTTATCTCACTTAAAATATTATTTTCCTGACTGCAAAGGAAAATTACTTATTTGCACGATAAATAACTTTTCACTATTGCATCACAGAAAACGAAGAATTAAATTAGTCAAATATATTAACAAAAACGATACAGTCCATGTTTCACGCGTGAATCATCATCCCTTAGGTGGTGCATGAACTGGATTGCACTGATGGAGGAAAGGAGTACTCGAAGAAAACACAAGAGTAATTGGCAACGTCCGCCACATTTCCCACATTTGAAAATCCGGTGAGGTATCGACGCCACATCGCCACGGTGGGAGGCAGCCATGCTGACCACATGACCACGCTGAGACTGGAGATTTTCTAAGGACTTTTCCTACCCTAGGCTGCAAAGGACGCCTGCTAAGCTGTAGGAAGCCAGTCGACTAATTTTTTGTGGGGGGATTCTGACCGTCTTGGTGTGTTGGGCTGAGTTCAACTGGAAAAGAATGAAATGGCATAGTGCGAAATGCAAATAATAAATCATGGGTGGCAATGATATATCACGCGATAATCAGCACCCATGTCACTGATTTATCAACGTAACCCTATACAGCTTTCCAAAGCTCTCCAAAGTTGAAGGATAATCGACGGAAGGATTAAATTTTAAACTGAAGTCAATCTCAGACTCGAAAAGACGCACACATTTATGCATTGCCCTTGGTTAGACCCCAAAACGCCTCTAACCGTAGACTGAGTTTCCATAAAGCTGGGCCACGGGATTCGAGAATCAAACCGATGAGCTAAAATCAAGGGTTACTCGTAAGTGAACAGAACAAAGAAGCCACTATTTTATATTACCTTTGGCCGCGTCATTATTATTGTAAAGCAGGTAACACAACCATCGGGAGCTGAAAACCAAGTAAATAGTTGGAAAACTACAGTAATGTATTTAAGAAGGGTTGTCGTAACATAATTGCAGTCAAGATAAATAATTAAATTGGTTAATACTCTTTTATGATGAATAATTAAGTTCGTCAATAACTCTTTTGAGTTTGGGGTTCTTATAAAGGACCTATATTTTTAGTAATACATCTAGTCCTCTTGACTTATTAACTTCAATAACGCTGTTGTCCTATATGTAAGTTACTAGAGAGCTCGCATTATGCAGGCCATTATTTTAATGTTAGGAATTAATATGGGCTGATTATATTTTTGAAAGGAACAAACTTGGTGATTTTTTCTGCTCTGAAGAATTTGTCTCATAATCAGTAATTATAATTATATGGTACCTAACTGATGCATACTAAATTCAAATTGTTCTATCCGCCTTGCATCCTATAGATCGGGGTTTGGATCTCGGCCCGTATCACTGGGATGGCTTATCCCAAACTGTTCTACATCCGCAGTCCAGGAATGTTCAGCATTTCCTTGTACACATACTTAACTCTTCGTTCATTAGGACGAGTCGACCCATATAATTATTCGCGATGCTTATAAATAAAGGAATAAAGAATTTTATTATTTCAGGCAATAATGTTATGTAATTTTGTTGTGTTTACGTTACTGTGTATAGTAATAGAAAATTAATTTAAATTTTATAAAATATATGTTAACAAAGGGTGTTCACGATAAAGTGAGCACTTTTGAAATAAACTTTAGAAAAAAGTCACTGATCCTACTTGCATATATTTTAACGGACGCACTGAGTGACATGCGCACAGTAAAGTTGGTAACGATCGATGGAGGAAAGCAGTTCCGTGTCTTAACGTCGAATTAAAAGTGTTATGTAACCATTTGTGATAACTTAAATTATTTCTTTCGCTTTCTGTTTATTTAATGCATCCAAATGCAAAAATTAGCGGATTTGTAAAACATTTACTTTTCTAAACATTTCAAAGTTTCACATGGCCGAAGCATGAATTAAGTGCCGAGATCATGGAAGTGTTAATTTTACATAAGGCAGAATAATAATCAATGTGCATACAGGTAGATCTTACGCAAGGCTTTTAAAAGTTCTCAGTTTACTGTGAACAGCCTATAGACTTAAATATTGCAATGAACATAGCTTTCCTCGTATTTCGAATTGTTTTCATTATACCTATGTAATTTGCATGTATCTCTTTATATGTTCGTTTTGCTACACAGTTAAATAATAATAGATAAGATTTATATTGGCGTACGAGCTCGTTAACCTAACAATGTAAATGTAAGCCGTTAAGGAATTGAACAGACGCCGGGTGGTTAGTTCCCAGTAGCTTTAACGCACCGCTGTGTCGAGTCACCCGTTTTGAAATAAACGTTTCTTATTAAAGTTTTCCAAATTACTCGGGTAATGTTTTACTGTTCAACAAATTGAATGTCTATCACAGAAGCGGTTAGAAATATCACACTGTCAACTCAAAAAATGCGAAACTGAGTTGAGGCCATCATTGGGAAAAGTGTGTTCCAGTTTTTCAAATTCAATAAGGTCATATCTCTATTTTCAATAATGAAAGCCATGTAAATATGTTTTGATAGATGCAAGTCCTGAATTTACCCTTATCGTGACAATAGTATGGGTCACATATTCAAAAGTGGTCTTTATAATGTTTAAGATTAACCAGTTGAAACGATATGTTTTCGTCTCGTGTTCAAGAGCTACAATTCATTTGTGGACGTTTCTCCTACCTTTGGAGAATAGTTTGGAACAGATCTGGAAGACCACGATGTACTCGTAGGCTGCCTCGTCTACAGTGAAACAGCAGCGAGTCGACGGGCATAGTGTCGGAAATATAACTACCTAAAGCGCCCGTGCTTCCAGCCCGGTCAGACGAAAGACTCATGTGCCTCACTACTACTGGCTACGCCTTGGTGACGTCAGCGGTGTTGCCAAGAGTTGCACGTTGAAGAGAGAAAATGCTCAAGACAGAAAATAAAATACTGTCTTCGTGTAGTTTTGAGAGCACTCAATTTCAAAATAATTTTTTTCCTATTGGTTAAAATTAAATGTACAGAATTAAATGCTGAATACCGTGTAGCCAATTATATTAAATGTGAAGTAGTGGCGAGGGGCGAGGAAATGGTTTTTAAATAAATAGGCGTGCATTCTTGGAGCTGGTGTGCTTGGTTCTTAGACTCTGGAGGTGTTCACAATGGAGATAAGTTTTTTAATATTTGGGGTTTTCCAAAAATAGTTGTAAATGTAGGAGGAAGGTAGAACATTTTTAAGTATTGGACTTTGGCCAGAATGTTTTTAAATCTTTTTAATTTTAAGTTTTGTAAAAAGGAAAAATACCTTAAAGTATGTAAATTTTGGGTATGACACTTTGAAAATATACCAAAGTAACATAATTAAGTGAAATCGTAGAAATCATTATAAACATTTTTGTATCAATTTTGATAGCTATTTAGCTAAATATTTTACAAATATATTTAAATATATATTGCAAAATATTATGAAATATTGAATTAGAAATTTTGTATAAAAGTAGTTATATAAAGAGATTCAAAAAAAATATTTGAATTTTTCTAATTATGAATATTTTTAATTTCCTATAAAATGTTTCCAGTCACAATCACTCAAATAATAAACTTTGAGAGATTTGAGAAAACATGCCAAGACACTTTTGTGAGACAATATGATGCAGACTAACATAAAATTATCACCTTTCTGCCTTATGCTGATGGGGTTTCTTCGGGGTTGTTTCCCAATTCTGCGGCCCACAGGGGGTAGAGGGTGTGACAAAGTGAAAAGGCGTATGTTGGATAACGGCTTTGTACTACCCATAAAAGTATTCAAACGTGATTATTTAAAAACAGTGTTTAAACTTTAAAAATGCTCTCCTGTACAATGACCTGTTTTGACTTGTGGCCGCGTTACTTCGACATTGCGATATCATTTTTCGGTGTTATCTGTGTAACGAAAGGACGACTACACTAAAGCTGATTGAACTCGCGCATCTCTGTTAGGCGTATTCACGCTACAATACGTGAGCGTTATTTTCTACGGACGAAAGGAGAATTTTTCTCTCCGCGGGCATCTATTTTAGTTGGTAGTTTTCGGAGAGGAATCTGTGCGCTGTCGGCAGCGGAGGGTTCTCAGCTGATAGCGCTCTGCTAACTGTAGACGAAGCGCCGTGATAACCCGCGGCTGGCGAGCTTCCAAAACGCCAGCACCTAGGTTCTATGCGAGCCACGCGGCACTGCGCGTTAATGGTGCCTTAAAAGCGCCCGTTAAAATATTCATGTTTTCGTTTCTCTCCAGTTCTCGCTACGGGACTTTCATCACGGCAACAACATTTCCCTCACTTTAGAAATGGCGAAGTATTCCCCCCCCCCCTTTCTCTTCGCATCTTCTGGAGATTTTGTTTTTTCAAATGGCGTTGGTTTTTGTCTGTGTCGGAACGTTTTCCTCAGGCTCGAAACTGAGTTGCATTCAAAATGAGAAATAATTAACATACGAAATAGAGAAAGGGTATACAATACACTGCGTATTTCAGTACGATACGAGGCTTTTTACAGCGCTTTAAAAAGTTACTTGAAAATAAAATTAATTAAGTATTTGATTACAAGATGCTGAGATAAATATTATAACATGTCTGCAGGATTCTAAACACATACGGAATTTCTTTATGTAAATATATGTCGCGTATCCAAAAAGTTATGAGTTTATACTTTATCGTTGTTTCAACATCACGGTGAGGAGCAGTTCTTTAACTTGTAAAGTATAAGGTAATCTGATGTTCTGGAGTTGCTAAGTAAGCGCTAGAATGTTGGCCAAAATAATTATTTAATAAAATTATAGCATTTTGAGAGTTAAATTCTGAATGAGTGACTATTGTCTATTCACGGTTTTCTCACATGCACTTTTTGAATCAAACCTTTGAAAAATCACCCCATGTTTGATGTGTTTGGCTGTTTCCTAAATATGCCATACACCACAATAATTTTATGCATGTGTTAACATAAAAGTACCTTGTTTTTTGTTTAAGCTGAACTTTTATTTATATTATATAAATTATAATATTTCATTTATAATTAAAAAGAATAAATAGTGAGAAAATTGGTGTTTTGGTNTCCCCCCCCCCCTTTCTCTTCGCATCTTCTGGAGATTTTGTTTTTTCAAATGGCGTTGGTTTTTGTCTGTGTCGGAACGTTTTCCTCAGGCTCGAAACTGAGTTGCATTCAAAATGAGAAATAATTAACATACGAAATAGAGAAAGGGTATACAATACACTGCGTATTTCAGTACGATACGAGGATTTTTACAGCGCTTTAAAAAGTTACTTGAAAATAAAATTAATTAAGTATTTGATTACAAGATGCTGAGATAAATATTATAACATGTCTGCAGGATTCTAAACACATACGGAATTTCTTTATGTAAATATATGTCGCGTATCCAAAAAGTTATGAGTTTATACTTTATCGTTGTTTCAACATCACGGTGAGGAGCAGTTCTTTAACTTGTAAAGTATAAGGTAATCTGATGTTGNTATACTTTATCGTTGTTTCAACATCACGGTGAGGAGCAGTTCTTTAACTTGTAAAGTATAAGGTAATCTGATGTTGTGGAGTTGCTAATTAAGCGCTAGAATGTTGGCCAAAATAATTATTTAATAAAATTATAGCATTTTGAGAGTTAAATTCTGAATGAGTGACTATTGTCTATTCACGGTTTTCTCACATGCACTTTTTGAATCAAACCTTTGAAAAATCACCCAATGTTTGATGTGTTTGGCTGTTTCCTAAATATGCCATGTATCACAATAATTTTATGCCTGTGTTAACATAAAAGTGCCTTGTTTTTTGTTTAAGCTGAACTATTATTTATATTATATAAATTATAATATTTCATTTATAATTAAAAAGAATAAATAGTGAGAAAATTGGTGTTTTGGTTGTGCCTAGTAATAAATAGTTCTTATGCAAAAATTTTATTGGACAGAGTACGCACGAATGCGGTGCGTTGTCCATATGGTGTAATTTTCCAGACTTGGTTTGGCCTTGTTTTCATTAGGCGGAGGAATATCCTGGAAGTAGAACTTTAGCAGGGCTTCAGAAAAGTTGGAAGTAATCGTGAATGGCAGACGCTAATGTCCTATAGCATACTTGCAGTCTTCCTATGACTATTGGCCACATGTCTTTGTTGGGAGATAGCTCCTTCCTTACTTGAATGGGCTAGTCAGAATTAGGTGACGAGTGCCCGTAATTCGTAGGCAGACACCTGTAATGCGTGACAGTTAAAATCCTTCAATCACAAAAGTGGATCTGATCTAAAAATTCTCACTAATTTTTTCTTATCAATTAAATCGGAAAATAACCAAGGTAGTACAGGTTTGACTTTTCAAGAAATTTTGTAACATTATTTTTCGCTCTGTTGTGGTAGAAAGTTAGACAAACTTCTTAGATTAGAATCTATGGAAAAAAATATTATAAACCAAAAATGTNGCTCTGTTGTGGTAGAAAGTTAGACAAACTTCTTAGATTAGAATCTATGGAAAAAAATATTATAAACCAAAAATGTGAGTGATAAACATCCCTTAGAAGTCCACAGTATAAACAAGTGAAATAAAATCACTGCCAACTATTTTTCTCACATTTGCTTCAGGTTTACTTCCAGGCTAATTACGTGAAGATGACTACGAGTATAGGGTTGTATGTAAAATTTACTAAATTAAATCTATTGTCTTTATCCC
This sequence comes from Clitarchus hookeri, assembly GCA_002778355.1. NCBI lineage: Eukaryota > Metazoa > Arthropoda > Insecta > Phasmatodea > Phasmatidae > Clitarchus > Clitarchus hookeri. The sequence goes on from NQII01005360.1 coordinate 82,693, forward strand.
GGGTACCAACCCAAGAGCGCAATCCACTTGTGCAATGTAAACCGACGCGAAAATGCAGTCTGAATTAAAAATTCTTACTTGGGGAGTTTCGTTGCTTTTATTGAAAAAGTAGAAATATCACCATCGATATAANAGTCTGAATTAAAAATTCTTACTTGGGGAGTTTCGTTGCTTTTATTGAAAAAGTAGAAATATCACCATCGATATAGGTGCCAGTAATTCCTCGTACATTAACGACAGTTCTAACAAAAAAAAAAAACAATAGCTTGGGTGTTACGACTTGCGTATTTGCACAGAGGGGCGGGATATGGTGGAATATCCGCGAGTGCAGAAGGCTTCGAACTAACGGTTGTAAATCTGTGTTGAGGCGTGACGCCGTAGCATTCACAACAACCACAACATCAGTCTGGCGATGGAACATTTGTATTTGAAAAGAGCTGTTTGCTGCGTGGTTCGGCGCACTAAGAAAAAAAATTATATTTTTTGTAGGAAACAAAATTCTGCTCCCATAACCCGTCTATTTTTAGACTGTTAACTTAAGAACAACAATCAGATCGGTTGCTGGTCTCCCAAAAATATTAAATTTTACAACATTAACAAGGTAACTGTCTGTTGTTGTTTTCTGTGATTGCACCTGCAAAAACACATAACATTACTACAACAGAGATCTCTGTTACTACTACAGATCATATAGTTACTTGAACAGGAAAAATGTCAGCAATACTTGAATTTCTGCCACAGCAATTATAACTGTAATAAAATAAGATAATATATTCATGATGCTACCATGAAACCCCAACACAGAACTATTATGTTGTCACTTATGTGCTCAACTTTTTCAGTGTATGTTGTTATTTTCTCTAATAATCGTATTAAAGGTGAAGTATAGCTAAATTCCGAGATACAGATTCAAGTTTTTTTATAAATTTTAATAATCGTCATGTTCTATACTTTATGCTACAAAAATGTAGAGCTTATAGAGATATGCAGTAGGGGTGCACTAATTTAAGGGAACCTAATGCCAGAAATAGTTCCTAACCACAGATTATCGTTAGTCAAAGCCACATAAAGAAGTATGCATCACGCAAATGTCATTGCAATTGGAGTCGTGAGGTGTTTTATATTTACACTCCTGATAACTTATAACCAACAAAACACCATAACATAAACTCCAGCACTAATTTCATGTTGTTACTTTTGCACATGGACAATGTACAAAAGATGTACGAAATTTCTCCTAGCGACTTGTAATAATGCCTTCAGTTGGCAAACACTTGGCATCTTCTTCACACCATCACATCAAGACATCAGATAATATTCGCTTAGCAGATAAAGGCTGTAAACCAAGGTTTCCAGATGACTCCACGAGCAGTTCACTGTCTTAGACATTATAGGTTGTTCACGGTAAAGTGAGCACTTTGAAATCAACATTTGAAAAATATCACTGCTCTTACCTCCATTTATTTCAATGGGCACAATGACTGGCATGCGTCCAGTAAAGTTGGTAACGACGGAGGGAAAGTAGTCCCACGCCTTAACGTTTAATTAAAAGTGTTAGGTTCACATGTGTAAATTTTAAAATAATTTGTTTTTGTTTTCTGTTTTTTAATGCACGAGAGTGTAAAAAGTTAGAACATTTGTGAAATCTTTCCTTTTATGATAATTTCACAGTTTCACTGGGCCGACACGTGGATAAAGTGACAAGGCCCATGGCAATGTTAATTTTACAGATGATGGAAAAATATAAAATATGCATACAGAGATTTTAATCAGGGCTTTCTAAAGTGCCCAGTTTACCATGAACATGCTTTATCGTGCATGCCAACCGATTATCCCGTCCTTACCAGTCCGTTGATCGGGCAATAGGCGACGAGATCGCACTGTGCAGCAAAATAAAAATGTGGGGAAGACGCATCATGNCCAGTCCGTTGATCGGGCAATAGGCGACGAGATCGCACTGTGCAGCAAAATAAAAATGTGGGGAAGACGCATCATGCTGAAATCACACGTGCTGCCTCATGCCAAGTGTTAACACCTTCTAACAGTATCGGCAACACTTCTTGTAATAACACCAGGTATTGGTGATCTGGTTCTCCTAAACGATTATGCATGTCTCATGGGACGAATGGCGCCGAGGATAACTCACTTGTTACAACTCTCCTGTTGATCTCGCATCGCCACCGAGTAAGCAAGTATGCATAAGCGAAATGGCGTGGCGGTTTTTTCGATGTGGGCGTACCCATTCCCTGATTGGCTGCACGAGGCTCTCGAATGTGCCTGGTGTCTGATTGGCTACTGCGTGATGCAAAAGATTCTCTGTTGACTGGGCTGCTGGCTAATAAGTAAGTAACCCGGCGCTGATTGGGGCACGCGTGGCTTTCCGACATTTTGTTGACTAGCGGCCGCNGCTGGCTAATAAGTAAGTAACCCGGCGCTGATTGGGGCACGCGTGGCTTTCCGACATTTTGTTGACTAGCGGCCGTCATTTTGCTGGAGCGAGCGGCTGTTTCACATCTGGATACTAAAGTATTCTGTGACAGCGTCATGGGCAAATAAAATGTTAGTTTACGAGTTTTGGGAACTCCACAACGGCTAGGAAAAGTGGTTGAAGGCATATGTGGCCTAAACAGCTGGGGCTGCGTGTTAAGCAAATTAATTACAGAACACATCTTACCCCGTAAGGAATTTTGGAACTGTTACTTCCGTTCGCATTAGTAATTCAGTAATTAACCGTCACAGTAACAAATTTGACTTTGCAAGGATTTCCTAAATTTATTTTTCATATAGATGGTAGTAACTGTGAAAAAATTTAATATGCGTAATACATTTTTAAAAGCCACACTATTTGTAAATATTAAGTTAAAATAGTAGAAATAAACACTTGCCAGTTCATTGTTCGAGCTACTGTGTAATTATATCGCTCGCTGTCATGTTTAAATAAAATATATTAATCACACTTATAACAATTTTCTTTACTGTTATAACATGTATATTGAATTTGCACATAATAAGCTTGGCAATTTTATATAGATCTAAAGGTGGGCCTACCTAAATTTTGCGCAGAAATTCACGATACTAAAAAATAATAGTTCAATGGTTCAATTTCAGTCAGGTTTTTTCTTTTATTCGGCCAAGAATACTTTAGTCTGTAACTTCACTTGGAAGCAAAATTTATACCTGAAGATAATAAGAGCAAAACACTTCAATCGCGCGCACATTTATTTAGAGGATTGAAAGTAGGTTGGTATTTCTGTACATAAGTTCTTGATTAATAAATATTTCACGCGTGGAATCAGTTTGAAACTTTTTACTGAACTTGCAATCAAGAAAGAATTGTAGCATTATTCACTAAAATTTCCCAAAGTTTTAAGAAGTGGGGGGGGGGGGAGAACATTTTCCTTTTACAGGATTCTTTGCCAAGTAACGATTTTGGCACGTCTTCAGGAATCGTAAGTAAAATACGGATACTAATCTGATGTTTGAAAAAATTATCATTCTTCGAGAAATGCCCGGCAAACTTTATGACAAAAATAAAACCACTTATGACACTCTGTGTGCATTTTGGCGAAAAGTAATAATTTATTTTTCCGTTTTGGAATTTATATATGTATTTTAAGTAGGTTAAAACACGTAGTACTAGTATAGTATACTCTTTAATTTTGAATTCGTCCTTAATTTTGTTATTACATTTCACTATCCTGTTTTCTTTCGACCATTACTAAGCGTAACAACGTAACTTTTGCTGTAGTGAATGATGAACAAAACCAAACCGCTGTAAAATATGAATTTCCTATGTTTTTATTACGCAGTAGATTTAACGGAAAATCTTACTACTTTATATAACAAGAAATATAAATATATAGACAAAATAAAGAATTCCAGTAGACAGTCAGTGGACCGGTACTTCTATATATCTACGAGGGGTATAGAAATTGCAGTTACATAATATTACTAGCAGTTATTGCTAAAATAATTCTCGTTTAATGCACAGTCTCTAAGTGCAATTCCGTAATTTGAGCAGTTGCATAAATCTGTACTTCTTATGACATGCCAATAATAATTTCTTAAAAAGTAAACAATGAAAAACTCAAAGAGCAGTACCTCAGCAAGTGTATTAAATTTGAAACAAAAACTGAGCNTCTTAAAAAGTAAACAATGAAAAACTCAAAGAGCAGTACCTCAGCAAGTGTATTAAATTTGAAACAAAAACTGAGCTAACTGGACTTATTTCAACCCCAAATCATAAAACAAGAATTTTTATCATGAATTTCTATCCAAATGTTTATTGAGTATTATGAAAGTAATATGCTTTCTGAATCACCAAAATGCTTGTCACACTTGTGAACCTCTGACAGTGCAATTACAAACGTCCATCTGACAGAGAGCGCAGAAGAGCGGTAAAGAGCGCACTTCGCCCAGGGAACTGTTCTTCGTCCTGGTCTGGTATGTACGAATAATTTGTGAATAAGTGCAAGCGCCCTGATACTGTTACTAGTCAAGGAAACGCATATTCGTGAAGTTGGTCTACGGTTTATCGAACACTTCCGAAAGCTTTGCATACTTTATTTGTTCTCCCACTGCACATCCATACACTAAATGTGACGCTATTCGCCTCCCTGTGATATGATATACAGGAAGGGTCACAGGGTATGAGTTACCTTTTTCAGGCACAGACTATAGGTGTCTTGGATGTTGAGCAGGGGTAGAACAATAACAGTCTCTCAATGTTTATATTTTGCGTGAAAACAAACAAACATATACTAAACTCCGAGACGGTGTCCCCGCGAGTTTGGGGCTTTAAGGACGAATTACAGTACTCTTGCTAACTGCTGCCGACGTCATCTAGGGGGGTAGGAGGCGCTAGGTGTCGGGGAATGTTCTTTGAGCGACGACGCTGATACTTAGCTGAACTTGTAGGTCTGGGTGTTCCGGCGGTAGGTTGAGGTCCGGTATGTTGGGTGGCCCTTCATCACAGGGCCTCATTTCGGTGACGGCTCTTCACAACTGCTGTTCCGGGTTCTCTTCTCAGCGAATCCACAACACGACTCACTCCCGCGACTTCTCGATCCGACTGATCGACTCTTCTCTCGGCGTGGCGCCCTTCGTTCAGGCTACCACTCGACCCGCTCTCGGTATCACTTCGCGTCCCAACGTGGTGCTCCTGGCGAGCCCCACCCGACCGCCGCCTTTCGGTGCGGTTACATCTGACTCTACATCACTGATTCTGCCGGGGTCCGATTCCCGGCCTCGGCTGACTGACTCACTCGACTGCCTCCCGTACCGTCATGGTGATATGACTGACTCGACTTGTCCCGACATGGAACTCCTGGCGAGCCCCCGCCCGTCTGCCGCCTCGCGGTGCGACCACCGCACAACTGACTCTACATCACCGACTCTCGTCCGGCGCCTCCCAGCGCGGAGTATTACTAGTCCAACTGATTCCCTCCTTTTCCTGCAAGTTGGCTTTTAACCTCTCTCGAAGCCCCCCATATCCTCACACATGTCGCACTCATTGGATGGGAAGGGGAAGAGGGCCGCCTGCGGTATACTGCCAAACACTGTCAGCCCTTTTCTCGTGTATCTCTGCATTACTTCGGCACGTGTTAATGTTTTCACGCGTGTTGCTGGGGGAGGGGTGGGGGCCCGTGGCAATGCCACCAAACACTGCCAGCCCTTTTCTCTTTCTCGCGTATCTCACCTTCAGGGTGGTGCGGCAATATTCTAGCCGCTGCCCGCCTTGGCATGTGTCTTAATTCCCTCGTGGGCGAATTGCTAGCTTACCTCGGCATAACCTTGGCACGTGTTAACTGCCTATCCGCCNTCGTGGGCGAATTGCTAGCTTACCTCGGCATAACCTTGGCACGTGTTAACTGCCTATCCGCCCTCGGGCTGACCTAGCCTCGTGGCACACGTGTCTACTGGGGGCTCTAGTGGGTGGTAAGTTGGGAGAAGGAGGGAGGGGGTGTGACAGCAGCGCTTCTAAATACTAACCATGCGGCACGCGGCAAATGTAAAAACATTGCCACGAATTTAATGACTGCTATTAACGTATTCATGAAGTGTGACAAAAATTGCTATAAGCCTAAATATGTTACATTTACAAGCGTTTCTATTGTGTACAAAACATGAAGAAACATTTTTGGTTTGCCACCAGTTTAAACTTATACTTATAATAAATCATTAACACATCAAATTTTGTCTACTTATTCTCTACTAACTATACTTAACATTATTGATTTTGCATTTATTGGCGCGCTATTTTTTCTACAAAAGTTGATTTTATAGGTTTTTAGCTGCCCAACCGCTATTCATAAAGTTATTTTCAAGGTCACGCTAGATGTAACCAGTTCCACACAGTATTTGAAAATAAATTAATAAAAAGGCAACGAGTCCAATTTATTTGCCTTGTCGCATAAATGTGTTTTTTTGACTCTCGGTGTATTGTAGGTGGCCGTTTCATATTATCTACAATAATCTTAATTTCTTATGTCGCCGTGAACACTCATTACACTTATATTTACAAACAAGTTGTAATACCTATGAAATCGGACATAATTTTCCCGCGTAGTGTAAAACTTCAGTCCGATCTTAAAATTGTCTGTACTGACTAATACTGATAGACAGTTGGCCTAAAGAGTCTCAGTATTAACAGAAAGATGAACTAAATATGTACACTTTAAAATATTTACTTTAAGATGCCAGTTTACTTTGTGCTTGAACCTTGTTAACGTTTAATGTACAAAACCATTTTACTAATTTCAACTTAACTTTGTATTTTGGTAGTATTCTTTACAATTATGAATTTTATCTGCACATTCCCTCTTCTGTTCGCCATTTTGTAAAATCCGGCCATATGAAAAAATGAACTTTTTATGTCATATCCTCAGGAAAAAATCCACCGATTCCCGTCAAATTGTGGCGACATGTTATAATTTGTAATACATCTATATTTAGTATGCCGTATGTCCTAAATAATTTTAGACAGTTTATATATTGCTAACATCAAATGTGTAATACATAACCTCTCTCGCTCTCCCACCGCTATTTATGAAGAGAGAATTACATGAGAAACTGGGGCTTTTATGCCATATCTTGAATACGAATCTAATGATTACATCTAAATTTTGCTCACGGGTAGTGCNGAGAAACTGGGGCTTTTATGCCATATCTTGAATACGAATCTAATGATTACATCTAAATTTTGCTCACGGGTAGTGCTACAGTAAGTCAGGTAAACTTACGTGTTTTAACTAGACCAGACATTTTTTTAATGGCATCAGTATTAACAATATAGGTTAGTATGTTATATCTATTAATCAATTTAACAATATTCGACCAAAATTTGCATGCTNATCAGTATTAACAATATAGGTTAGTATGTTATATCTATTAATCAATTTAACAATATTCGACCAAAATTTGCATGCTGTCAGTATCCCTTACAAGCATTAAATATACGCATAAGAACCACTTTTGCCTACTTTTTGTAATATAGTGCTAGTTTGAGAAAATTGAACATTTATGCCCTACTTCGGGAACCAGTCAACTAATTAACATCAAATTTTGCATACAGGTAGAACTACACTAGGCCATGTAAAATGACATCATTTAAGTGACTCACATATTTGTTTTCAAAATCACGGCCATGTAAATATTTCAGGTTAGTAAACCCTATCATTCAAAACATTAGACTGATTACATCAGAATTTGATGCTCCTAATGCTACCTCCATAATGCAGTTGGTTGCATGCAAGCTTATGATACGAGGAGTTATAGGTTTGAGTTCCGGGTAAGGCCCGTGTGTACTTGTAACTGTCTCACTCGTCTTGCACATGTTTCTGGATCNGTTATAGGTTTGAGTTCCGGGTAAGGCCCGTGTGTACTTGTAACTGTCTCACTCGTCTTGCACATGTTTCTGGATCCATTTCTAATTATATGTATCAAAAAAACGTCAAGGGCCACCTACCATTAAGCTTTTCAAAAGTTCATAATAGTTGTTTGCATCTATGTAGAACAAAGTAGGCTCATTAATTACATTGGTATCTGTTTATCACAATTGTGCTTATGTTGCATGATGAATTCTANGTTATAGGTTTGAGTTCCGGGTAAGGCCCGTGTGTACTTGTAACTGTCTCACTCGTCTTGCACATGTTTCTGGATACATTTCTAATTATATGTATCAACAAAACGTCAAGGGCCACCTACCATTAAGCTTTTCAAAAGTTCATAATAGTTGTTTGCATCTACGTAGAACAAAGTAGGCTCATTAATTACATTGGTATCTGTTTATCACAATTGTGCTTATGTTGCATGATGAATTCTACACACATTCTTGTTAACTTGTAATTGTTACAAAACGTATGTATCTGCATGTAGTTATACACATGGGCTCTTCCAATAAATATGCTGCAGACGTATTTCGTAATAAAAGGAAGCATTTGTCAGTAAAATAATTACTAAAAAATTATATCACCCAGTGAAAGACTGACTGACACACACATACCCATATAGATGTATATGTGTGTGTGCTAACTTGTGTTGAATGTGAAACTTGGTGCTGTGAGGGTCCCGCCACGCAGACTAATCAGAAACATCACCTCCTTCCTCTAAGTTATCCTCGAACAATCCCAGAGGCTTAGACAAATGGGCTATCTGCGCTCCCGGAATCGCTACAGTAGTTATTCAATTGTTTCCCGGGAGCGCTTTCAAGGAGGAGGAACAAGGTGAAGCACGCCTGGGAATTTGTTAGCTCGAGCTCTCCCTTCGGATAACGTATATCTATGTCTGTCTGTATTTTCTCCTTGGATGTAAATTTACACTGGCTGTTTACTGTCTGCATTGAGTACGTCGTATGGTTTGACGGAGTGAATAAATACTATGGCCTAAAACCTAAATGTATAAAATCTGTGTATATATATGTTCATGAACTAATTTTGATATGTTATAGTTCCATGTAACACAAAGAATTTACTAACAAAATTTAAATTTCCAATTCAAACTTGTTAATTTAATACACGCCCCAACCAAACGTTAAATCAAATATAGTTGAAGTTAAAGTACACAGTCATGCCCAGCAAACATGGAACATTGTTGAGTTGTTTAGGGCAGTGTCTTTGTGTGCCGCAATGGGCACTTGGTCAACACCAATCAATATTTTAAGACGTCATAGTTTTATCTGAATGTGGCAATCTGTGTACTTAACGGGAATTCGGACACTACCTTACATAAGTACTGCAGGCTTTTAACAACTGTGGCTTTGTCCCATTTAGCTGGAATCGAATTTGTCCAGTTACTAATATAAATTTTGGGGCCGCAGTGGCTGAGCGGTTAGCCTGCTCGCCTCCCACCAAGGCGAACCGGGCTCAATTCCCGACTTGGTCACTCCCGGATTTTTGCATGTGGTAATCGTACCGGATGATACCACTGGTCGGCGGGTTTTCTCGGGGATCTCCCGTTTCTCCCGCCATTTCATTCTGGCACTGCTCCATGGGCTGTCAAGACCTCGCTGTTAAGAGCCACTCAAATCTCTTCATTCACTCACTAATAGAAATTTATTAGAGCATTGGTAAATATGCCATACAGTAATATACCAAGCATAAGAATTAGGCGAATTTTTATAATGTTAACTTTCTTGTTTGTAGGTTAATAGTTGTTATAGCTGAAATTAATTTCTTGTTTATATCCAGCATAAGCTGCAAACATAAAAAATTTTCTTAACTGTATGTTAAACCGAATGTTAGCTTAAATGATCTAAATAAACATATGCATTGTTAACAAAAACATGGGCACTGCTTGCAGGATGCGCAGTACATAAAATAGAAGGGGAAAGGTGAAACAGTCGGTGAAACAGCAAACTTGACCCTTACACGACAACAGAGAGTCGTCACTGGCCAGCTACGTGTCGGGACGCTGTTCGCCAATCAGCGCTTAGTAACTCAGCTGCCAGTCGGCAGCCTAGCCAATGGATAATCTTTCTTAGCACGCGGTATCTGATCATACGTAAGGCCCGTAAACAGAGACTCGCGCGGCCAATCAACGAATGGGAACATCCAGATCAAAGGAACCGACATGCCATTTCGCCTCTCTACACTTACGTTACCTTTTATTTAAAACTAATCACACACCATTTTAGTTTCCGTGGGATTTGTTGGTTGGGGAGAGCAAAAGTAATTTCAAACATTATAATATTAGAACCAAAAACTTTCTAGTTCACTTTTTCCGTACAGGTATATTCTTAATGAGTACGCGTTTTTTCACAATAAATTTGCCATTTTGACAAATATAGATGGAATTGAATGTTTTCTCTCGTGTAAGTATTTTCAGTAGGAGAAAAATTAAATGCATAAGGTAAACAATGACGAATAGTGAGGTATTGGTTGGGATGCTAGAAGGATAATAAGCTTAAAATATTAATGGATATGTAAGAAACAATATGATGTGTTACCTCCCATTCCATGTTATGATTGCACCTTTCCACCGATTTACCTAGTATTTGATTTACGAAGTGGTTTGGAATAATACGAAAACATATTTTCTTTTCTTAAATATATTTTATCTCTTAGGCCGTACCCCTTGTTGCATAAACAACTTGTATAAATTAAGAAAAACGTAGCTATTTTTTTTTGGACATTAAAGAGGGGAAGTATGGTGTGACGAAATTCAAATTATTCATTGGATAGAATAGTTGCAGTGGAGTGTGGTGAAGTGTTGCAAGGTAAACTGGTGCTTGTTCAGTGCTGTACACACTCGGCGCACGCAGAAGGAACCAGTAATCATAGTGGAGCCGGGAGAAACTGAGTATATTGCGGCCACTCACGAAAGAGCAGCGAGGCACCCAGTACACAANTAATCATAGTGGAGCCGGGAGAAACTGAGTATATTGCGGCCACTCACGAAAGAGCAGCGAGGCACCCAGTACACAAGTGCTGTGACGTCAGCTGCACAACGACGTCTAAGTGGCTGATGTCTAAACCAGCAAACAATCAGGTATGGCACAACACAGCTTACCTTGCAGCAGTTCACCACACGCCGCTGAATAGTTGGGCAGGTGGCCTGTAAAAATAGGCAATTNCAACACAGCTTACCTTGCAGCAGTTCACCACACGCCGCTGAATAGTTGGGCAGGTGGCCTGTAAAAATAGGCAATGAAATAAATTGTTGGAGACCAGCCATCTGCTGTTCGCTGTACTGAGAGAGGTTTTACTCTGATATCTTTACGGGAATGGGACAGCGAATCTTCTACATACAAGTATTTGAAATGTTAACCAATTTTTAAATTTTTTTTTACTTTTAATTAAACAATACATTTTTATTATATTTATAATTTTTAAAATTTTAATTGGTTTTTTTTTTTAAATATTTAACCATTTTTTTGTTATTTTACTTGATTTTTCTGGTTTAAGGTTATTGAAATCTTATATATATTTCCTGAAAGTTAACCCCTAGATATTTTTCTCAATTTTGATTTTGTTTAAATTTCACGTATATTCAAGACGGCGGCTGATGTCAATAATCTGATTTTCCCCTTAATTTTCAACATTTTTTAATAATTTTTGTTCTGTTTATAGTTTTTTCGGGTTTAGTGTAACCACAAGATTATCATGGTCCAAGGTCGTGTTAATCAAGATNGAAGTAATTTTGGATTTAAAACGGGATGTTTTGACGGCCATGACGTCATGCACCATAGCCTCCGCATACTGTCTCGTCACACTCCTCAATCCCATGCCATGCTCCATGTGCCAGTCTCTCCCAAATCGTACTACTATCATAGTTAAAAAATACTGCGATAAAGTTCTGTGGTGAATAGCAAGGAAAGAATCTCGAGAAATGAAGCATGTCTACTGACAAATTTCTTCACTGATGTCAGGCGTTGCATCAATGCTTTATTCAACGCAAATACGCAGTAGGGAGCGTGCACATGGAAGCAGTTGGCGGGAAGTGATTGGTCGTGTGGGAGAGGCTTATGACCCGTGTCGCAGCTCTTGTGTTATTGGCCAGGATGGTTGCTTGCTGCGCGGGCTCGTCGCCAGATCGAATGTTTTGCCGCGGTGCATTTGTCCGGCGTGCATCAACTCCCTACCTGATGGCCTGTGAGTGCTTTCGCTGTAGAGCCGTCGTCGGCGTCAATGGGCAGTTGCAGTGCCGAGGACAACATGTTTCTCTTTCCGGCAAAGTCAACAACCCTGGTTTCTTCGGGGCCAACGATCTCATACACACACTCTCTCTCTCTCTCTCTCTCTCTCTATCTCTCTAGCTCTCGGGTTCTCCTAGCTGGCGATACGGCGATACCCGGACAGCAAATATTAGATAAACTACGTTTACCTTGCAATCCAACTGCTGAATATAGGAGACCGTTAACAGCCAGTAACTCGTGTATTGCTAAATCGTGGTTACAAAGCCCGTTAAAAATTCGGGGTTAGGTCGATACTGAATAATTAGCATATTACAACATAACTTTGCACACGCTGATTTTTGTATGGGTCGCTCCCAGAAGCTGTAGTGTAAATGCTTCTTTCTAGAAGCACAAAGTGAACATATATTTTTGTGTGATGACGGTTTAGCAACCCGGATGCTGCTTTGAATGAGTTCCGAAAGTCACGGTGACGTAGAAAAAGGCTCGTTAAAGGCGGATTTGGCTGCAGATTCTATAGTAAAAAGGTGAATAAACAACACTCCAGACATGAAAAAACTAAAAACGTTGACCCAACAGGAAACCGAATTCAAGTCTTTGATCTACCATTAATTTTGCCTGACAACCAGAGGGAGAGAGAGAGAGAGAGAGAGAGAGAGAGAAAGAGAGAGAGATAATGTGAGTAATTTATTTATCCTGTACATTACACCAAATTAAGCAACTTGACATCTTTAGCGCGCGGATTTAACTACTTTAGTGATGTGATTGAAGTGGTTCATTAGAATCTTCACACTATAACATCCTATATTTTACTTGTATCCAAGATAGAGATATGTTAACCATTTTAAAGTAATGAGATGGAGAGAGTGAATGAAGTTACAGTTTTCACTTAAGAGCGACGTATTGAGTGCTGGTGTTGCAGTCAGACTACTAGCCTTCTACCAACGCGCACAGATTTGATCCCCGGCGCGGGTCACTCAGATCTTCGTACGGGAGAAATTTGGTGGATTTTGTTATCGTCTGGTGGGCTTTCTCGGTGTGCTCACGTTTCCCCCACCCTTACAGTACACCATTAATCCATCTTCACCTCATGTCACCCTCACCAAAGTTCGAGTGGAGTAAGGAGGAGGCACTTGGGATGTTCTTAACATCGAGGTCTTCAGAGCCGATGAGGTTGAAGTGAGGTGTGCATGGAGCAGCTCCGGAATAGAAGGGAGATCCCCAAGAAAACCCGCCGACCAGCGGTATCGTCCGACACTATTCCCATATGCGAAAATTCGGAAGCGACCCCGCCGGGAATCAAACCCGGTTTGCCTTGGTGGGAGTTGAGTAGTATGAGCACTACACCACCGCTGCCCCACCCGGAGCTTGATATCTCGCTGTTAAGAGAGAACCAAAACCTCAAAACTCAACTCTTGAGAGCTCGCAAGGGTTAAATGAGGTGAATATGGATCTGTAGCGGAATTCAAGGGGAAATGGGAGTGCCCCGAGAAAACCCGCTGCTCAACGACAACGTCCAGCACGTTCATGCGAAGATCCAGATGACCCCGCCAGGAATAGAACCCGGTTAGCCTTGGTGGGAGACGAGTAGTTTCATTACAACAACGTGGCGCGGGCTTTATTTGCAGTTGTGAAAATGTGATGTAAGCAGCGAATATTAATTTTTACTAGTTTGGTTTTGAAACATCATAGCAATTCATAAAGGTTAACTATTGAAGCACTGGGCCTAATAAACATTTGTATATAAGGTTTGTGGCTTCATAACATCCGNATTCATAAAGGTTAACTATTGAAGCACTGGGCCTAATAAACATTTGTATATAAGGTTTGTGGCTTCATAACATCCGCTGTGAAGTGGGACCGTTAATACTATATAGGAAACTCAGGAATATTTATTATTCTCAAAGCCACTGTAATGGAGAAAGTAATTCATCATGCTCTTACGACAGGTAATCCATCACACAGCATTACCAAGATAACTGTTTTTGGCATGTATTTAATCATGGTGCCGTGTTTTACAGGAAATAATTAATGAAATTCCATGAAACAGTAGGCCGTAAAACAACTCGAGCAGAATAAAATATAGGCCTACTTTATCTCTAAGAATTATATCATTTTTAGTTTAAGTATATACGCCCAGTGACTGGAAGACTTGTGACCATAGCTACGTTATCTCGGAAAATGACAGGCACGCTAGGCAAGAAGGCCTAGAAAGTGATCACTGGGGAACACACCCCCTTCCCCCTATTTCACAGCATCCTGCATCGAAATGACTTAAAATTTGACTACCGAGTAGGTACGTAAATAGCTCGAAGTACACTAAAATTTAGAGATACGTAGTTGTGCATGGTTGCGAGATGTAAAACCCGGCAATACAATTCAAATGACACTGCTACTTGAGGCGAGACACGATCACATTATCTCGAGGTTTATACAACTCTTCAGGCTGGTGGTATGACCTGCTGGAGTCAGGAATAAGTTTGTAAGTACTGTAACATAAGACACCTAATACAATTAAAACGTAGTGTTTTCTTTTAACATAACTAGCATATACCTGGATTAAAATAAACTGAATGTTGAGATTTTTTCCTTGTGTTTTTACTTATGTAAATTTAATTTCTCTTTGAAATAATTTGTTTTATCTTCCCTCGTTCATCATAATGGTCAAGGAAAAATATTCGGGTAACCAATGCTAACTGCAAGTATGTCTGTCTATTGACAAGTTCACATTGGTAAGGACTCGGAAAATGTGAGTAGAAACTCAGATTTTAGCCATACGGGAAAAAGTACGTTGTTAACATAAATAACGTTGTACTGAGCGCAGAGTTCGATTTTATGAAGCAGTCAGTTTTACATAGAACTTTCTATCTACCTTGACCTTTTGGGGATAAAATCATGTTATCTGTTTTTTTTCTCTGGCAATTTTGACCTCGCGGCTGTTTTGGGATCGGCTTAAGGCAGATGTTCTCTACTGTTACTTCCTTGCGGACAAAGTATTTTTCCTATGTTTCAGAGCCATCCATTTTTTTTTAAATTTGAATTACACCACGCCTCTTATAAGTCACTCAAATATATTACACCTTGGAGATTTATATTTTTCTTGGCCCTCATAAAATTGTGTACAGACTGTCTGACGCTGAAGAAGTCATCTTCCACTATGATGGTGACAACAGAAAGACTTTTTCTTGCATACGTAATATCACTGATTTCATATCTTAAGGCTCAAATAATTTCAAAATACATTTCATCTTTCTGTAAGAGCCAAATCCAGTATCAGTCGTAAAAGTAATGCCAAACAAAAAAATTAGTTTTCAAATTCTGTGTACTACCATATGTAGAGGTGATAGATCCTCAGAAAATAAAATTAACATAATTTCGTCCGCAGAAGATTTAACATTAGACGACTAAAGAGAGTCTCTCAGCATTCACTGACTCATCAGCTTTAAAAACCCACGATACTGATTAATTTACTCCCATTCCTGAAAGTTCATCAGGGACATGTGTATAGAATCTGCACATTGATATCTGAGGTGAATAATTAATATAAAAACTGTTGTTTAAACTAAAGTAAACAATTACAATCACCAGAAACTGAGAACTATGCAGCTAGTGGACAGCAGAAAATGGCACACGCGTGACAGGCACGTCATTCATAATTCACTTTGTACGGCTTACGGCACATGTTATTCGTCAGTTGCTGCGAAAAAAGAACGTAGCAGAGGTTTCAAAATTTTTATTGCTGTATAGTCCCTGTCGGAACGTAAAGACTTCTTTGTTCACATCATAACCTGAAATTTCCAAATTATTATATAGATCATTATTCACTTCGAGATATTATTTNAGACTTCTTTGTTCACATCATAACCTGAAATTTCCAAATTATTATATAGATCATTATTCACTTCGAGATATTATTTTGCGTTCGATTAAAATAGTTTTCTGTAAATATTATATTAAAGCCAGTCATTGAAATATGGCTTAATACGAGTAATTGGAAATCGTGTGATTTTTTGTTGGGTGGTCAACAAGTTTCGTTAGTTATAATGGTATAAGTAACTAACTCTTATATTGGAAAAATTAAATGTATGTGACAGCAGAATGTGCTACCTGAATACCTAAAAATTAATTTACAGGCACGTATGAATACATGGACTATCTCAGTTTGCTAAAGAAGACGTAATATCTGTTTATCTTTTGACTACAACCAAAATGTAAATTTTATGCACTTGCATACGTGAAATTCTCCCTAGAAAATGAATAGCATCGTTTGATGTACTCTATAACTAAGTCAGCTACGCAACATACCCAAAAATTTTCATTGTTTATTATCAACAATACGCATCAGTTTAATGAGGACCGCTTCTCAGATTTGTGAAATATATTCACCGTACATAGTAATCACGTTTTCACCTTAGAACGTGGCTTAATTTTCATTTATTATTGCTTCTGAAAGTAACGTGTGACTTCTGAATAAATACGACGCAATGTTTTTATATATTCAGAAATAGCATACGATATTTGAATTTGGTATTTTCGATTTTTTTAATATAAGATGCAAATTAATGGCAAGCCTCTATAAGGTTACTAGTTCCTGCTTCTGAAAAAAGACAGCAATCCGGCTTTTCTTTCGGGCAATTTTCTGTAAACGTAGCGTATAAAACTGTTCAAAGAGAGGACGTGAACGGCGTTAATGAATACTTTGCACGGAGATGGTTCGGATGTTCTAGCGTGCTTATGCGTGCTTAAATCTGTCTTGTCGGTACTGTATATGAATCAACGCGGTAGGAAGTCAAACTTTATAATTAGAGGAGTAACAAGAAGAATTATGCTCAAGGTAAATATTCATTATTCCAAAATCTTAAAGAAAATGCTGTTTATAATACTGGTGGTAAAACACGCACGAAGTTGTGTGTCTTGAGAAGAGGAATAAAAGTTCTGTTAATAGTCAGACGCCATATTTTTTCAGTCCTCGAAATATACTGCGATGATAATAATCCCAAACAGCCCCTTAGAAGTTTGGCTAATGTTCAGAACATTGAAAAATAAAATTACTGATTATATTGCGAAGGATACGATAAATAATGTCTATAGTGTCGAAATATAACTATGGCTATTTAAAAAAAATTAAAATTAATAAATATTTAACCACAATAAATTGTTAGATTTAACGAGCGTAATTGTTAACGGATGCATTATTTTTAAAAAAGCTTAAAAATGGTTTGAAAAGAGCAATTGTTTAATCTTTTTCTGAAAAATCGTTGCGTTTAAGATTTTTGTAGAAAGTGAGACCACTTTTCGAGATAGCTTAACCAACCACTCTGACAGAAAGTTTTCAATTATTACTGCAGCATGGCGAATACTTGCCGTTTGACTGTTGGCGAGTCTCGCATGGAAATAAATCTCCGGGTCATCCTAAAGATACACTGTTAGGTTCAAGTCACGGTTTTGAGCGGGCCAGAAGCAGTCCCGCCTTATTGTCTTTAAATGAAGACGCTAGTTACTTTGCTTCGTGGACAGGAGAATTATCGTGCTGATGAAATATAGGGTATATTTTAAACTGTTACCACAGTGTGTAAATCACGTTATTTTGGAAAACGTTTTGGTACATGCCAAATTTCATTGATTAACACTAATGGCCAGGACCATTTATTTTCCCCGAAAATTTTACGCACAGGCTACCCACTTTTATACTTGCAACTTTCCTTTGCTTTTTGGCTGTACGTAATTGTGAGAAGAGATTATATTATTTGAATCTGACAATTAGAATTAAGTGCTCCGTCACCGAACGTGATTGAATACTGGGCAGACAGCTAAGACACGTGAGTATTAAAGCTGCCTGGTCTTTGAAGTGCATCTGGGAGCTTATTCAAAGTTTCGTCGGTAACTGCCGACATCGTCTCGAACCTACTGTCTTCNGTCTTTGAAGTGCATCTGGGAGCTTATTCAAAGTTTCGTCGGTAACTGCCGACATCGTCTCGAACCTACTGTCTTGCAGCTGACAAATATAATTGGCTGCTCGAAGACGGTATTCAGAGCTGTTCGTCGTTTAGCACGGGGGTACATTCGGGCATCTTAGGCTTAGCGACTTTCTCCACTCCAAGCTAGACAAATGTTAGTGTGTCTGTGCACGGTCGATAACGTACAAACGAAATATTACTAGAATTACTCGTTTTAAAATTGCAAAAATCTGTTGAAAAAGCATTATTTAAAGACACGACTAGTAAGCCTTATATTTTTAGCTCATGAAAAATAATGTATAATTACAGATATGTATTTTATAAGAAAATAATAGTGTACAGTTTTCTTCGATTTTGTGGGGATTGTGAGAAACTGTGGTTGGTGGCCATGTTGAACTGTATTTTTTTCCCCTTCGTGAGATATAGATGTTTACTTATTAAGGACGCGGCCCGGTTGTTTAGCAAACTATTTGTGTTTGTGGAAAAGAAAATATTTCACTAAGGCTAAGTAAGTAAAGAATAATTAGCAGATTTTAAATATAGATTTCACGTAAAATTGTTTTGAATAACAAAGAAATGTACCCATCTTAAACGATTATATTAATATTCCTAACCTTGGTGTTCGCTGAAGTGTACCGTGGAGTCATGGAAGGTGATAATTTCGAATAAATATAAAATAAGCAACATTGACTGAGTCACTGGCGTCATACCATTTTTTCTTTCGTTGATATATTATAACCGTATTGCTAACCTCTTATGCGACAGGTATTGAATTTGGTGTGAATTAAATAACCTTCCCTCCCTTTTTACCACATATAAGTCTGTGGTTTTTAAAACGCCGATAACCTTTCAGCGCATAATATATTTTTTTTTGTACAGTGTGTACGTAGATTTTGAATGTATTTGTTTATATTCATTTTGGCTTCAAAGTTAGTTTTAAAATTATTAAATGACGTGGAATTTATTATTCTTTCTGGAACCTATGCAAGGAATTGTCATTTTGTTGCAGAATATACTCGTAATATTTAAAGTTAATTACGATATGTTTTATTTAAAGTACATTAGACCTACCTATAGAACGCTATACTTCAATTTTAAAATTATCATTCCAAACTGTAGGCTATTAGGGGACAAAATACAAATGCCCACAGCTTATAAGCTTGCCCTTTTAAAAAAATGTTGTTACCACATATCATCACATAATTCTATTTCACATATTTAAACCAAAAAATTTTATTAGTGGGGAGTTTCGATCCCAAAAAAATGTAATTGTTTGTGTTGTGAAGAACATAACTGAACCACTCGCCCACTCGCCCACCAATTAATAAATATATATCTGAAGGTACGTGCTAAGATTATAGCAGTTGATTGGTTAAATATTTACAATTGCGTATTCGTACATATACGCGCTTGTAATAACATCCCACACGTAAAATAGTCTGTGTCATGTTGTACACAATGTTTAAGAAGGACGGATGTGTGTGATGCAAGTTTTCATGCTTATTCGTATCGTAAATAAACGTGTGGGAAAATTATAACTCCATACAACACAAATACGTGCTGCACTGACTTTATGCGGCCACATTTAATACCGACGCCCGCCATATTGATTTAACTACGAAATTCTAGTCTGCCGACTGCTCGTGAGCAGTTGATACGTCCCGACTCCACTCGTGACATCACTCAACCTTCGTTTCAGGCTTAGAATACCAAGCTGTGGTCTGGAGCAGATAGTTGTAAAGAATCTATTTTTTTCGTCAGAAGGAGAGACATAGAATAACCCCCCCCCCCCNGAACTGAGGTGTTTTGGAGTACAACTAGTCGTGGAATATTTTTACCGAAAACAGGTGGTTTTACTAATGGCCCAAACCGAAACCAAGGGAAATAAGCCTAGATCATTAAACTACTACCGCCAAATTCCTCTGCCTACACAACATAATACGCAGAGGTAAATACAATTCGTCAGACATCCTCCAAATCCACACACGTCCATCCGAGTGCAAGATCATATACTTCTTCTCATAACGCCGTAAGATCTTATTTCACTGCTCCACCAGTTCAATGAAGGCGTTGTTTGCACCACTCAAAACGAAGTCGAGCATAGGTGCGTCAGACGAGTAGCTTTCTGGTAGCAGGCTTTACCAAGGAAACTAAGTACTATTACCTCCCGATGCAGGGTACTATCATATGATTCTGTATCTGGAGCTGCAACGGAACTCCTCTGCAATCGCTGACATGCCTGTCTGACGACTGGTTCGCGTATCTACAATCTTCAGAGATTTGCGTTATAGATTAGTTAGTTTCTTGGGCCTACCACAGAGGTCATTGGAGCCATTGCTTCCGTGACGTTTCCGCTTGGAAATAACGTCACTAACAGTGTACTGGAGGCACGTTCAACAACTACTTAGAAATATCTCTAACGTAGTGCTGAAATTCATGAGTCCCTGCAATCACGGACCTTTCGAACGCACACAACTCTCGCCGTTGACTGTTCGAGAAACACGTGTATGACATTCAGGCGTTCCTGCCTTCGTTTATATAACTTCCTACTTAGTCAAGTTAACTGGGTGCAAACGGATGTCGGGTGACGTTTGGTCACAAAGTGTTATCTTAGAAAACCACTTGTACATACAACATCTGCACACTAGCGGTAATGTCGCATCCCAGCCAAGTCATTTTTGCAACTGAGCTGTGTTTAATATCATACGTATTTACTAATGTATTCTCGTAAATATTTCAGATACTGTTTCAAAGGTAATGGACATAATTTAAATTTTCAAATTTACTGCCTACAAGAAATTAAACTGCGTATTTAAAACTTAATTTTCAGTTTCCTCCAAGCAGCTGAAATGAGCTAAACTCAGACGTTTGATACAATCTGGTAATAATCTCTGATGTATTCAGCTCAAATCAGTCAGGTGAATATGGTTGTAACTTTTCTCCTAAAAACTTGAATAAATAATGATTATCGCCAGGTAAACGCAGCTGAAAACGTCTACTAATTTTATGTCCGCTGTAATATGGTAAGAAACATACAATGGAAAGATTTTTCTTAGCTATAAACAGTGAAACTCGTCATTTACTAAAAGTGCATTAAATTGTTCAAACGGTCAAAATTGTTAAGGAGGAGGAGGAGATGGAGACGCGTTAAAGAGTTGACGTGAATTAATTTGCGTCCTTAGTAACGAATTTTAATTATCTACGCCAGTAATTCACTAAGTTTTCCTATCAATAGATCGTGAAATTCTTTAAGAGAAAGCAAATGTAAGATAATTAAATGGCAGCTATGCGCATTTATGTATTGCAATGCAATATTTCCTTTGTCCACTTAACGTTTATAGACTATACATAAATATAATATGTTAATTATTCTAATTTCGATGTGTGTAAGAGAATCTAGACCTTTAATTAAACCAAAATTACTAAAGTTATTTGTGTATAAAATAAAAATAGATAAAATTGTGTGTATTGAACGAGTAAAAAATGAAAACTGGGGCACATACTTCACATCAATCTTATGAAACGTAACGTTTCTGGACGCCTTGAGAAGCACGAAACTCAGTGATCGAGAAATGTGAACTCTCTTGAAGGTAATCAGCAATCTGTTCTCTTGACGTCTCCTCGCCTAGCTTCCGAGCGCGAGCTGCGAATCTCTTCGAGTGGATTAAGTCGTCTGCCGCACAGCATCGTCCAAGATAGAAAGTCGCGTGTAGGCAAGTTTGCTTCGTCTTCAAGAAGAGCTACTCGCGTGTAAAACGTCACAGGAAATATATGATCTAGTGTTAAAATTACTGAAATAAATTGGCAGGGTCTGTTTCTGTTGAGTCGCATAGGGAAAGATATAGTGATGTGCGAATAGAGTAAAATAATTCACGCTTCATTTCCCTTACGTTTCTCGCTTTCACCATTAAACAATATATATTTTTTAGTGTGTTCTTTTCTTTATCTGATATATCCATTGTAAATAAAATACCACTTATGAACGATGAATATATGAAAGGAGAATGATTTAAATCTACAGTACTAAATATAATTTTATAAAAGCAACGCTAACATCTAAAAATCTAAATACATTTGTTTAAATGAACTAAAAAATGCAAATTTAAAAGTATAGATGTTGATATTTGAAATTAAATCGTTAACCTACATTGGAAGTTTGCAACTGAGAAATATTGTAATAATAGTAATATTGTAATAATAAAAACAGAATTCTCGTATTTTGTTGCAAATCTGTCGGCGTGCATGAGTGCTGCCACACTTNTTGCAACTGAGAAATATTGTAATAATAGTAATATTGTAATATTGTAATAATAAAAACAGAATTCTCGTATTTTGTTGCAAATCTGTCGGCGTGCATGAGTGCTGCCACACTTAATTTGCAATTGTTAAATCACTATAATTTAATTTGAATTTACCAGCCAGATTTCTCACGAAAATCTAAGCTTGGTAAAATAAAGTGATATCAATCCTTCTCCAGCTGTTTGGGCTTCTTATTGTCCTCGTATACTATCTGAACAACTCTGTAAATATGTGATTTTTCAAGAATAAATCAATTTGTAAAATATGGCGTTTGATTACTTGTTATTCTAGTTCACGTAATTTCTTTTCTTTGATAGTGTGCTTTTCGTCAAGTATAGACAGAGTTCTAGAAATAAAAGCAACATAGGATCCAAATGTAATGTCAGGCACACATCTATATGAAATTAAGTCACCGAAGAAGTTTCGAAATTAATAAATATCTTGACATGCCACAATGGTATTCGAGATGCATCTTGTATCTTCTTGGCTGAATGCTACTACATGTCAACACGAGCAACGGACGGAAAGTCTCGTGATTCGATATCTACGTAGTGCACTTTCTAGACTGAACGACAGCGCTGCTGGAATGGACATACACAAATAGTGTGTGTGTCTGCGTATATGCACTTTTTATGTTTTGAATACAACGTGCAATAGAATTGATATTTTTTGATTGAGATCGTTATTCCCATAACACTTCACAGCTAATGGGAAACTAGCAGAGCTTATTTTCAGTTGTGTTTGCCTGGCAAAAATCATTAGTTACACAAGATTCCGGGATAAATGTATCAAAGATATTCAGCTGACGGACTTTAGCTGAGCGGAGTTTGCCATAGATGATTTCCCCGATTACCATAGGTATGTGAGTTTAGTTAATTGCAGTTGCTTAACAGCAACTGAAATCCAGCTTTAATTGCGCAGTAAGATTTCTTGTGCATAGTCATTTGAAAATTTAGATTATTTATGCCAACTGTAACATTTTCTAAAATTCTTAAGAGGATGGTTTAATAAATTAAAATATATAACAGCTCAGTTGCAAAAATTGTTTAGCCAGAGGCGATGTCACCCGTTTGTGTGCAGGTTATGTTCAACTATTCAATGGCAAAAATTCAGGTGGTCATTCTCTTAAATATTCAGCTTTCAGTTGAAGATTATGTCAACCAATAAAACTATAAAAAAAACTGACAATTTAGTCTACCGTGAATTGTCATAGCTGCATGATTTGGATAGTTTTTTTTTAAATAACGTGTTGATATTCCAAACAAACACTAGCTATTACAGTTACCTATACTGTTCTTACTGAGGACACCATTTTATAAGGTAAATACACTATCATTTCCACAAAGTAACCTGTGTTGTATATGCTCTCATTTAACTTTATACCAAAACCTATGTATTTTATAATTTTTACTTACATTAAAAATATATACATATACGTAATTGCTTCCGTTATATTTTGAAGTTATATTTCCGGTTGTTTATTCTCTATATTCAAAGATTTATGATATACATATTATAATGGTTAATGCTAGCGTAGAACAGCCACAAAACTGAAATGTTACAACTGTTGCAGCGATGTTACAACTATTAAAGCAATGCGCATTACTCACAATTTTTTAACGGTTAGAGGTTAGGGTAGGAAAATAAATTTTGCTCAAGAGATTTTCATTAAAGTGAGCATTAGGTATAAGGGGGGAGAAAAAAGACTTTATACACGGCTGCGCAGAAATTTCCGTATTTTTCATTGTGTCCCGTAACACAGTTTCGGTGCAGCATTATTTTACAGAACGGGCGAAAAAAATTACCGAATTGAAGGTGTAGGGCGGAACTGGCATTGCAATAACGACTAATCCAAGAAGCGTGGGAACGCTTGTGGGATGCTTGCTGGGTCCGAAATGACACTGGAGGTCTCGTCCCGTTGCTCTTTACGTCATTTTGTAACGCAGGCCACATCTACTTGTTAGGGTGCATTAATTCCAGTAGCTTCCGATTTGGACTATCAAGAAGTAAATGATAAAAGTTTTGGTGACCCTTTTCTCGGTTACGCAAATAAAAATCAAAGTCGATAGGGCCTTTATGTTATAGCGGATTTGGTTTCAACCATGCATTTGGTTATCAACCATGCATTTCGGGTCATGCACAGGAGCGACTGCTGGTTCAATCTTCCCGCCACATTGGCGTGATGCCTTAGCGACCACGCCCACTTCGGGAGGATTCTCTACAACGTTCCGTTTTTGGACAGCGTGTAAGTGATGGATGTGTGCTGTGCGCAGTTTTTAGATGCACTGCAAACCGAGGTTACTTTGCACCCACAGAGGGTAAAATGTTTTAGCGCCATTCAGTAAAAGAACAGTGAAATATGGCTGGGCACTTTATACATTTTGAACGTTATCTGCCCAGATAAAGTTAGCTATTCCTTCACCAAATGGCTTCATACAAAGTAACTCCAGTTTACGGTCAGTTTAGCCAACGGGAATAAAAGCTGGAGAGCTAGTAAATACAATAAAATAGTCAAAAGCAAAGATCACTACACTCTAAACCCAAATGAGTGCTGTCGGTAAGTAAAATACTAGTCAATAGTCAACGGAAGTTAAGAAACTCTTACAGACTGGCCAATCAGTCGAATGAATTGGCATGTCTTCGTGTGGTATTCAAAATAATGTTTGAAGACACGCAGTAAGAAATACGTTGCTATATTTTTCCTTCGGCCCTACCTGAGAGAGATGCTTCGATAATTTTACACACTAAATTATACGGAAAGTGTTTCTTGTCAATATTAACTTAACACATTTATTTTTTAATTCGTAAAAAATTGCGGAGCTAGTTGGGATAGAACCTCCGTCCAAAATATAGAATGCATACGGTGTTTGCGACGCAGCCATCATACTCATTACCCTCAATCAGCATGAAGCTTGAATTTACACTTAAGCTGCAGCAAAGGCACACAATCTCAAACTAACAGCAGGAGTTCCACCACATAAATACATTTCCTGTTTCGGACACAATTGCGTTTTGAGCAATGACTTTGCTTCCCGAAGTTTAAAAGCTAATTTTATTAACATATCGAACAACTGTTATGCTTAGTAATTTAATTACAGAGATTTCAGTTTACGATACCATTGCTGTTTACGTGTATCTTCCACTTTACTGTGCCACGAATAAACTTGTAAGATATTGCAATTTAGTCACTGTATAATCAGTAAACTACGACAGATTTCAAGTGGAGCCATTGTCACTGGTTTTCACAAATGTGACTCAATTTTCACTATTTCGAGGTTAGAGTGCAGGGTCTCCTTATAAAAGTTCAACTGTTCAGAAAGTGGCGTGTTGCTGAAGTAACGTTGCTGTAGCATCATAAACGATGTAGTTATGTATAGTCTATGAGCAGTATTTTCACACTTTTTGAATCAAACCTTTGAAAAATCACCCCATTAATGATGCGTTTGGCTGTTTACTACATATTTCACGTATTACAATAGTTTTATACTTCTGTTAAAATAAAAGTATCTTATCCTTGGTCAAACTGAACTTTTACTTATATTTTTATATTTGTTTTTAATTTACAATATTTCGTTTATAATTAATGTTAATAAAACAGTGAGAAAATAGTAAGTGTTTTGATAATGGTTAATAATATACAGCTTTCGTGCAAAATATTGCGCACGAATGTGGTGCGTTGTTCTTTTGGTGCAATTTTCTAGACGTGAGGTGAGTGAATATTCTGTAAGTAGAACTTGAGCAGAAATTCAAGACAAATGAGAAGTAAGCATGAACGAACTATGCATTGTGTGTTGTTGTTCCAGGTGGAGCGCCTATGTTGTGGCGCGCGATCGCTGGGCATTGTCCACCGTATGAACTGTGGAGAACTGGGTGCCAGGGGAAGCATATGGTGTCTCAACACTCTGTATAGAGGTAAGCGTGATGTAATATCCTGTATCGCGCATGTCGAACACGTTAAAAACCTTCGCGGTAATGACCACGAATTGATATGATAATTTACTTTTGCTCTTAAAATGAGTCGGGTCCCCCTCCCTCCTTTTTTATGGCGCCGAATCAGTCATACGACATTTGCAGTTTTGGCTTCAGTATATTAAAGCTGGTTCTGATATGGCTATTTATTATTCGTTAGAATTTTCCGATGTATTGTCCCTTGGTACCGTGCAAAAGCAATAAACGTGACGTTGCACATTCCAAATTAATGGATCACTATAAATTCGTATGTATACGACCGTTTGTTACAAATTCTATGACTCATCGCAGACGCTCTTATAATGTGGATAAGTTGCTTATAACAACGTAAACAAAGAACCAAATAGCTTTTTTAGCCTCTGGAGAGTTTTTTACTGAGTGAAATGCTGCAAAAAGGGGGGGGGGAAACGTTGGCGGTTGAAGTTGAAATATATTGTCTTGAATCAAAACTTATTGGTACGTTACGTATTACTCACGAAGAGAAAATTAAAAAAATGCATGTGCGGAAACGCTTCCTTTCTTCCTTAACCACACTTACGGCTCCAGCTGTAGTCTGCGCTCTTATGGCTGCCAGCAAGATTATCCCACTTAACGAGATTTTTTCTTTCCGTGGAATGAGGAACCCACCGCAAAGTTTCACCGGACTTAAACCGCTGTATATTTTGTTAAAAATTCCCCCTTTTTAAATTATAAACCTACCTAACTATAGTTATGTCTTACACTGGCTTTACGAGATATGAGTTATAAGGACTAGATTTGTATTTCTGGGTATAACTCCCATAACGAGCTACACGAAATTTCTTACGGATATTTCTCCATTCAAATAAGAATTCAACTTGCAAACCTTACATCGTCCACATATGTTTTCCAAATATCAGAATTTAGGAAACTTGGAAAACTTACCTTTATTTACAAGAATATTATAAAATTCCGACCCAATATATAGTAATATGAGGCATATTTAAGTTTTAATCATAGCATTTGTTTTCGCCAAACCACCCAAGTTAGTAGAAATTTTCAGTTAGTTTTTCGTAACATCGACGTATCAAATGCTTGTGTTTTCTGTAGTCGATGCCTTTGCACTACTATGAAACAGAAAAAAATATATAATATCTTAAACTGACATTTTAGATTTTTTGCGCATGGATAATTTTTATACATATTAAATTCTCGCTCGTTTCGTAGAAAAGCAGATGTAGCATACATAACTGTAACATTTCAACGTAGAAATCAGGTGTTACGTAAATCTGATCAATTGTAATCTAGAAAAAATGAAATTTCGTGAGGGGAGTGCACCCAGGGCAAGGCGACACCCTCCGAATGACGGTCTTTCCAGCTGGGACCCGTAGGTGACCGTCATCCCCTGGGCATGGCAGAAGCGAAGCACTAGAATGGAGCGGCGCTGGAATGCAAGGGCGGGGGAAGCTAGAGTACCCCGATAAAGCCCGCCGGCAAGCGGCCTCGTCCAGCACGATTGCCACATGCGAAAATCTGGGAGTGAACCCGCCGGGTATCGAACCCGGATCGCCGTGATGGGAGGCGAGCGCCCTGGACACTTCGCTCCTGTAATCTAGAATAAGGGGCTGCATGAATTATTATAGATGTCTTAAGAATTATATTATAGAATATTTGTGTATGCCTGGTTCACTGTATAAGTATTATATTACGTCTAATAAGGAAATATCTGCTCAAGGAAGTGTTTGATTATTATTATGTCTGTAAGTCTTTTAAATGGAGGCATATCAGCATGGTTGGTTTTGTCGGAATGTGTATGAGTTCGTAAATTGTTTTTCACTTAAGAAGCTGAATATAAACAGGCGCAGACCATGCATGGCAATTAAGGGAGTCAAAGTTCGACTCCTTTCACTGTGTGCTCTTGGACAGGAACAGTCAACTTTGTTATGTCCGACATTTCGTTTCAGCCATTTTTGTAGTAACGACTCGAGCGCTTCTAGTGTTCCCTTTCTTCGTCAGTGGAAAGGGGCGTTTGCTAGCTGCATGGCGATGCTGTACATTTCGCTGATGTGTAACGGCTTAACAGCCTCGTGTTCCACTCAATTATTCGGTGTAACTGTTCACTGTCATTCACATCCACCCCCCCCCCCCC
>NQII01005360.1:111177-122902 GCA_002778355.1 Clitarchus hookeri
CCCCCCCCCGGAAACTCAGCGAGAGATAGTTCATCGAGTGAATACGTGTTTATTTTCGTACCAGCGCCAACCTATGGCAACGTGACGTAAAAATAGTAGGAAAAGATCAGTTATTTGTTTACATTTCTTCCTTTTACATTACAAGTTAGTCATCAGTTATCTGTAAGTAATATTCCTTCCACATGAAGACGGACGATAGAATTCTCTTTTAGCCAGTGAAATGAAGATAAAAGTATTTTAATATGGAAATATTTGCAATGTGAGCTATGTAAAGCAAAAATTAGCTGCTTTATTTTGATTCGTATTAGGATTGTTAAATCACAACTTTACGTAACTGTAAGCTAAACTGTGTCCTTTCATTGTCAAAGGGAAATCTTATATGCAAGTCACCCTCAGGCAACGACCAGAAATCAGCGGGCAGTGATGCCAAATTGTAGGTATTCGCTGGTACTATCTGGTACAATGTTTCATGAATCAAGTCCAATGGAATTTTTATGGAAGTGACCGAGTTTGACCAAGCATGTAGGGTATTATTTGTTTATAAATAGGTTTTGTTTGATTATACAAGATGCCTAAGTAGTTATGACGCAAGAACAATACTTACAGTATTAAATATTATATAATTTGTTTAGCTGAAACCGCATTAAATAGCTTACCTATTGTTAACAAACGTCTGAATTCATCTTTCAGTGTATTTGCAATGTAATATTTGTATGTTTATGAAAACAATTTCGCCAAAAGAAAGATAAATATATAAATACTACTCATGCATGTGCAATGTAAAATATTATACCAAAAAAGTTACATAAAATACAAAAATAATTAAGTTTTGATTTTATATCTGTGTTATCGGCGAAATTCATGTAAGGAGTATATGTTCGTATTTAAGTGATGCTAAAATTATTTTCTTTTTCATTACTGTGCGTGATGCATGTGATTGAGCATTTGCACTGACGAATTATGTTTAATTTTTCGATTTGAGAAGTAATATTTATTTAAAAACACGTCATCGCAATGACTTATATTGTGCGCCTTATTTAATGAGAGTTCTTTGTTTTTGTAACCAATGGACTGAAATGGGCATTTACATTTGTCTGCAAGTAACAATTATTAGTTCTAGTATAAAAATTCGTAGTTAAATGCTTCATAATTTCGTTAAGTTAAGTCAAAAAATATAAGAGAGATTATATAAAAAGCCAACGAAATGTAACATAAGTTTACTTACTGATGGTTCTGTTAAATGTCGTTGTTATCATTTAGTTGGGCAGAATTTTTGCGCACGCAATATTGATACACAATTTTAGTGGTTCACTGCAAGACATGAGACTTTCTGGCCACAGGGCGTTACGGATCGAGAGGAATAAAAAAAATAATATGTCAGAAAGGAATGTTTACAGTTTACGAGGTGAGAAAATTTCCGCTTACATCGAGTGACAAAAATATTTTCGTACAGCTAAATTAGTGGTGTGTTATCTAATGTTCCAACATTGAAATGCATACTTAAGTTGAAGTGGAAAATGGATAATAAAGGAAACAATTTTTTTTCAGGGATATTGCATTTCCTTTTAATCTTTGCGCGGTGTATTACGTTAAATTCCACTAAAATAAAAGAAACGCAAATACAATGATATTTAAAGGGAAGCTGAATTGAAAGTAATATTGTGTCCAGCTTCACAAACGCTGCAGTGCACATACCAAAGAGAAAACTCGATCCATTTTATAGTCGCTCGGCCTCTGGTAAAGGGCATGGTAGATGGATGTATTGCCTATATCTGAGGCTAGCTACTGAAATGCGAGAATTCCAGGTTAAGGACTTATCCACCGTGACCCTGATGTGGTCCATGGACCTAATACAGACCAGGCAACGTGGGCCACGCTTGGTCAAAATAATAGCGTAGATATCCCTCTAGCCTGAATGCGGCCCATCAGATAACTGGAATAATCTATGTCGCCGACAAGGAAATAATCGTGTCTGGTGGCGAGAGAATTTCGTAAATATATGGGGTTGGAGGGGTTAATAGCAGAGTCCCTGGATACACATATTATCATAAACCTAATGGTTGGAGGATTGCGTATCGTCCACTACCCCTAGAAAGGCCCAGTAGGTAAGGTACTTTGAGAACAGCGACTAGACGATGTAGCAGGCCAAGCAACGCCTGAGGGGCGCTAAATATCACCTCTTCGCAAATTACGTCAGTGTCACGTTTCTTGTTGCAGCTTCCCACTATGCTTGGCGCACAATGTGGCGATTTCTCCTAGGTGAGGTCTTTCTTGATCCACCATAAACTTGACGACGTGTGCGGATGCCGTCACGTTCCCACTGGTTTCAAAACTGGACTAACGTGACACATGGGCGTCCCACATACCTGGAAATTGCAAGATACGTCCACCCNTAGAAAGGCCCAGTAGGTAAGGTACTTTGAGAACAGCGACTAGACGATGTAGCAGGCCAAGCAACGCCTGAGGGGCGCTAAATATCACCTCTTCGCAAATTACGTCAGTGTCACGTTTCTTGTTGCAGCTTCCCACTATGCTTGGCGCACAATGTGGCGATTTCTCCTAGGTGAGGTCTTTCTTGATCCACCATAAACTTGACGACGTGTGCGGATGCCCTCACGTACCCACTGGTTTCAAAACTGGACTAACGTGACACATGGGCGTCCCACATACCTGGAAATTGCAAGATACGTCCACCCGGCCTCAGGTAGACTGACAATGTGACCCCTAATGCATATGTATGTCATACTCTGTACTTGGTGACCTTCCCTCACTGTGTTAACTGACGCTTTGCGCACACCTTATTACGCTACCATTAAATCTTCCACTCTGGTAGTCTTTCTCTGCGCGGAGGAATAACAAGGAAGTAGAACTTGAGCAGGGCTTCAGAAAAGTTGGAAGTAGCCGTGCATGGACTATACTCGCAGATTGCTTACTCGCGAAGTTCTTGATAAAACGTTTTATTTCACATTAATGCTACTATCTGCTAACCGCCACAGCCATCGTACTTGTTACTAGCCACGGAGTATCATAACTATATCCTGTCAGTATTGCAGACGTATTAAGCGCTAATTACTAAACGCGGTTAGCTGTAACACCACCTGCTCCCCGCTGTGTCCACCGCCGCTCGCGCTTAGTCCGTGCTGGCTGCAGTAATTTTCAGACTTCGTGACAATTGTTTGGGGCTGCACTGCGCGTTGTCGACACTCCATTACCCCACAATTTGGTTATGTGTAGAGAGTTAATTAAAACTTGAGGAATATTGAGCCCTGTGGTAGAGCGCTAATTTTGTATCGTACCCGTGTGATGTAACATTACGGGGAAACCACAATATCGCCGGGAACAACAATATCGGTTTGATTTGGCACCAGGATCGTCGTGATGAAAGATAAGTGACGTAGAATTCTGACCCATATGGTACGGTCAGGCGGGAACGTTTGGGCTCTCATCAGTACAGAAAATAAGGAGACGCATTAAAAAAAGATTAATTTTAGTGCAACTATTGATTTTGTCATAAACTTGCAGGACTGTCGCTTCCTTTATTTTAGCGCATAGTAAATATTGGCGAAAATATGAAAATTGGAAAATTATTGTGGATAATTACGTGATGAATACTACACGTAGATGTTGATGGTTAAAATTACATTTGATGAAATTAAAGGACGTGGTTAGTTGAGGAACGTTTAGTATTCATTAAAGAGATAAAAATTAAATTATATTTAAGTGTGGTTAATACTACGGTATGTGAACGCTTCNACGTTTAGTATTCATTAAAGAGATAAAAATTAAATTATATTTAAGTGTGGTTAATACTACGGTATGTGAACGCTTCAGTCATATTGTAGTCTCGTGTGTTTTGTTTTTGGTGCCAGGAATTTTCTTAATAGTTGGATGAAATATTCTGTAAATACTATTATACACGTATACCTAAAGGTAGTTCCGTGAAGGGTAAAACTTTTATTTGAAGTATATTTTGTATCTCTTTGTGTGTACTCTTATATTGATGACAGGTGAGTCCTAACACCTACACGTACCTAAGCTTCTAATGTGTAAAATAAAATATTTATATTTGTTAAAATTTATTCAAATTTCCTAACTCTGAAAAAATTTAGTGCAGTTGTGAATTTTGTATGACACCTTTTTTGGGCCTGCTAACCAANACGTTTAGTATTCATTAAAGAGATAAAAATTAAATTATATTTAAGTGTGGTTAATACTACGGTATGTGAACGCTTGAGTCATATCGTAGTCTCGTTTGTTTTGTTTTTGGTGCCAGGAATTTTCTTAATAGTTGGATGAAATATTCTGTAAATACTATTATACACGTATACCTAAAGGTAGTTCCGTGAAGGGTAAAACTTTTATTTGAAGTATATTTTGTATCTCTTTGTGTGTACTCTTATATTGATGGCAGGTGAGTCCTAATACCTACACGTACCTAAGCTTCTAATGTGTAAAATAAAATATTTATATTTGTTAAATTTACTCAAATTTCCTAACTCTGAAAAAATTTAGTGCAGTTGTGAATTTTGTATGACACCTTTTTTGGGCCTGCTAACCAAACACAAATTTCAGTTGTTAGTTGGTATTTTCTTCTGGATATATTGTCATTTCGAATTAAAGTCTCGGGATGAGTTCATTTTGTGGAGTTCATAATGATGACCCATTTTGGTAACATGTACTTACAGACGGGGGTTCCAATTTCACAGATATTTTGAGATTGATAAAGCATCTTTACAAAAGTGCCTGAGTTACAACCGGACGTTCGAGAATTGGAGTCTAATCTTTGTCAAATAGGCATACNTAATCTTTGTCAAATTCATTATTTTGTAAGTTTATGAGCTGTGTCATTTATAATTTTGCATTAAATGATTTTTAAAAAATGTTTTCTGCTGCATAAAAAGCTTTGCCTGTTTTTATGTGAAACTGCGGCGTAAATTTAACGAATTAAATTTTTATTGACGAACTAGTTCAGTATTTCATTATTTTCGAGAGCAATGGAAATGGCTCGCAATGCGCGAATTCCAGAAACATTAAATGAACATAATATGAACCACCTAATACATTTTGAAGGGGTTAATTTATTGATAAGATATTGGAATAATGGTACCTATAGGCTATTTACGGCAAAGTGAGCACTTTTGAAAGCCCTCTCATTTGGAATAATAGTCAATAAATATATTTCATTTTAACCTTAGACGATAACATCTGACTGCGGTGGAATATACACACTGTGTTTATTGCCAACATGACAATACTTGTTTAAAAAGCTGGTTAAATGAGAAAAAAAAGCCTGAAAGCAGAAAGTAACAAGGCCTCAAAAGTTTTCACTTTACCGTGAACAGCCTATTTCAAANCGGTGGAATATACACACTGTGTTTATTGCCAACATGACAATACTTGTTTAAAAAGCTGGTTAAATGAGAAAAAAAAAGCCTGAAAGCAGAAAGTAACAAGGCCTCAAAAGTTTTCACTTTACCGTGAACAGCCTATTTCACATACAGTGTTCAATGTGACAGGCCCTGTTTTAATATCCTAAAATGCTAACAAGACATAGCCTTTAATTGTGATTTTTTCCGGCACCTTTATGGGCGTAATAAGGGTAATGTAAATAAAAAAACAAAATTTAGAATGTTATCGTAACTAACAATAAAAGCCTATTTAGCATGTTCGATTTTTGTAAAAAAAAAAAAAAAAAAAAAAAAAAAAAAAAAAAAAAAAAAAAAAAAAAAAAAAAAAAAAAAAAACAGGTAATACAGACATTAATATTTTCTTCCCAAATTTATGAGAAAAATATAATTTTTTTAACTGAAAATGTCCTTTGAAGTAGATAGGTTGATGCCGCATATTGATTATGAATATAAACATTTTGGTCTGTTACATACATACATTTGTTTATGCTAAAGAAGTGGGAGAATACCTCTAGTTCTATATAACATGTGTTTTGGAATTAAATTCAACAACATTTATCTACTTCTTGTGTCCACTTTATGAGTATGAATGATAAAGACACTGTAAAAATAGGATACATAAATATTTAAAAATTGACAGGTAATAACATTGTACTTGGTTTAAGAGCTCAAAAATTTAGAATGTTTACAATTTTTTGAAAATTTAAAAATTCGAATAAAGGATTTATGAGAAACAAAACTTTTGGTACAGATCCAGAATTCAGAAGTGGTATTCGTGCTACGGCGTACTAGATATATCAGTTAGCAGAAAGTACGGAAAAGTTCTTAATCCGTAATTGGAGAGTAAGACTTGCTGGCGAGTCTTATCTCAGATTGTCGAGCTCTCTCGAGACTGACTTCTTTGTCTGGTCGTGTGGAACTGGGTCCACGGAGCCGAGAGAAAATGTAAGGAAGAGAGTTCGGAATGAATATTTCATTGTACGTGAGAAATTATATTCCACATTCCTCACACTAAATCCTTCTTTAGGTAGACTTAATGTATGGAGCACCTACCGAAGTTAAGACTCGGAAAACCCCCGAAATTATAATCTCGTAATTTTTCGTTCGCGTGGAAGAAGGCGTAGACGAGCTTAGGTTTTTGTAAGATACGAAATTAAATTACCTCGGACTACCTTCCGTCGTCGAGGATCCTGGGATTTGCAGCTCCTGCAACCCGTGAAGCAGCAGGACGTGCCAGAGAGGATCCATAATCCTTCATTGAAAGTGACAGGACCTCGCACCTCCGCAGTCCAAAGCCTGCGGGGATGTGCCTCCAAAACATGAACGGAGGGAGCATGAGATCCGGGATTCTGCCCGAATTCGACTGGCGGTACTCTTTCGCTTTCCGCGCGCTCTTGCCGTGTCGCCCTTCCGATACTGAAGAGCCAAGCATACTACGAATGTTTAGCATTTATTAAATTCCTCTTTTCCAGCCTTGTTCATGTCGACTCTAGAAAAAATTGGGTTTTCTGCCCTTTGTGTTTGTACGAGGCGACACACTCGTACGTTAAATGCCTTTTATTTAATGATCGGCTATATTAAAGGTGAAAGAGGACACTGAACTGTCTGCGTCTTCGGGTTTCCGTCCGGCTTTACAATTTTTAATTATCTGATATANTATATATATATGCATTGTGAAAATTGCAAGTTTTATGCAATCTTACACTCGTCACTACTCGGTCTACTAACTTTTTGGGTAGTGCTAGTTTCATGCATTTAATTACAATTTCTAGGATACAATTTTCTGAGTTGTAAGAGCTTTTGCTAGGATATAAAACAAATAATGGACNAAAATTGCAAGTTTTATGCAATCTTACACTCCTCACTACTCGGTCTACTAACTTTTTGGGTAGTGCTAGTTTCATGCATTTAATTACAATTTCTAGGATACAATTTTCTGAGTTGTAAGAGCTTTTGCTAGGATATAAAACAAATAATGGACCAGAACTCGAAACAGCATTGCTCGGAAGGCATTGGAGTAGTTTTATTATATTCGTTTTGAGACAAAGGGATGGGGGATCAAAGCCGGAGCCGGCCTCCGCCATATTGAAATTTCCCTTTTTTCCTCAAATTTCCCTTTGTTCCCCAAAGCAACTAAATTTCCCTCAAAATGCTTTTTATACCTTAAATTTCCCTTTTTCCCCTTTAAAATTTCCCATTTTCCCCTTAAAAAAGCACCGGTCAAACTAGCAGCAGAAAGGCAATTTTAAGCCAATTCTGTGGTTTTGGAAGGCTCGCTTCTCGAGAGCAGAGCAAACGCGGCTATATTGATTTTATAGGCATAGGTATGCCAAATCAATACACGGGATCCAGGATCGGAGTCAGACCTAACCATCAGCCATCTTGGTTCTGTCAGCCATTTTAACAGTCACGGTGGTAGTAGGTGACCTTGATTTCGAGCTTTGACCTTGACCCAGTGACCTTTGACCTTGAACCCAAAAATTCCCGAGAAATCCCAAAAATTCCAAAAATCCACAAATATTTAAAAACATTTATTAAGAAATTTATAGTAAAAATTACAATATCAAAAATTTTAATGTTCGGGCTTAGAGGGGACGAGGGACTGGAAGCGCCAAGCCGCCATGCTACTCACCCAACCCCCATGTGGGACCCAGGCGACCTTGACCTTAAACCAGGACCTTGACCCTATAACCATAACCTTGGATGTTCTTAAAAACAAAAACTCAAGAAAAATTCTTGAAATTTAATAAATTCATAAAAGTCAGCGAGCATATTGCATTACGGACTACTACCG
Source organism: Clitarchus hookeri (assembly GCA_002778355.1). Lineage (NCBI taxonomy): Eukaryota > Metazoa > Arthropoda > Insecta > Phasmatodea > Phasmatidae > Clitarchus > Clitarchus hookeri. The sequence goes on from NQII01005360.1 coordinate 119,380, forward strand.
TCATCTTGGATCCAGGTTCAATGAAAAAAATGTTTCATTTCTCGCTGGTGTTGTTGTACCTTACCCTAGCATGCGTACTTCCCTATATAGAGAATATGGTATTCTTGGTTTTTTATATCTGTTACTACATGATGGTACTCTAGTTTATCACGATAAAAAAATGAATTGATGTGGCAAAATATAATGATTTGAAAGTTAGTACTTAAATATTTCTTGTGTATGCCCATCACTGGGTGTGTGCAGTCAACAATATGGTAATAAAGGTTTAATGTTGAAGTTAACTATACAGAATGTAATAATGGATTGCCATTGTTATACATTTTAAGCAGGTTGGATGCAACATACATGAGAACATGTTGTTTAAGTGGTAGAATTTTGACCCTGAGACTTGGAGGGGACGTTGAAGGTAGAGTCGAGCCTGGCCAGATCTGATTCAGTGCGGTATATGGCGAAGATAGGTCCTTCATACATTTCTACATAACTTGTGTTGCTCTAATACACCAAAGTAATTTTTCTAGTAAATACAAACAAGGAACTAAATGGATTTAGATGGTTAAAGGTCAAAACCATATGACATAATAAAATATTGAGAATGTGATGTAACCCAAGATGGTGGTTCGAGGAGGCCAAGTAATCCGTAGGTTACTAAATTCGAGGTGGAATGGCGGAGCATTAATATAATGTAAGATTGTGGGTGTAGCACAGCTGACTTAATCATGGTGACAAAATTAAGAAGGAATGGCAGAGAATGAAAGGAAGGTAACTAAGAAAAAAATCAATGATGGTAAGCATGGCATGACAGATTATGGGAGAATGTTTGTTTCGTCAGCCCGCCTGGTGGCTAAATCGAGAAATTAGCACCACTTAGGTGATGGAAATAGAATCCAATATGTCAGGCGCAGACATAACCACCTATACATTAAATAAATTAAACAAATATGGCTGCTACATGGTGGCTAAATCGATAGCTCACCTGGTGATGAAATAGAAAATAAATACACTATTGCTACCTAGGTTATAAAAAAAGTAAACAAATGACAAATGAAAAAAACAATATGCCCGGTGGAGTGCATTCGACAGAATGAGTATGTTTGTGGGGGGGGGGTGGAGGCCTTCCCACTTATTAACCAAGGAGGGAATGGTTATTACAATGTGATTGATTGGGGGAGGGTCAGTCGTCTGCTGGACATGGTGCTGGGGAGCCTCCGGAAATGTACGTACTTAATATAGTTTTTAATAGTATTAAAAATCATATTTTATTAATTTTTTAATAAATAGTTACAAAAATGTTGACATTTTTGACGAATTTTTTGGTTCAAGGTCAAAGGTCACTAGGTAAAGGCCACCCTGTCAAGGTCAAAGGTCAAGGTCACCCTGTCAAGGCTAAATGTCAAGGTCACCATGTCAAGACCAAAGGTCAAGGTCACCCTGTCAAGGCCAAAGGTCAAGGCCACCTGGATCCAAGATGACGGTAGTATTCAGTGCTGTAATATGCTCGCTGACACTTAAGAATTTATTCAATTTTGAGAATTTTTTCTCGAGTTTTTGTTTTTAAGATTATCCAAAATTATTGCTATAGGGTCAAGGTCATGTGTTAAGGTCAAGGTCACCCGGGTCCAACATGGGGGTTGGGTGACATCATAACATGGCGGTTAGTCGGTTCCAGTCCCTCGTCCCCTCTAAGCCCAAACATTAAAAATCTTAATTTTATAATTTTTTTAAAAACATTTTAAAATAATTTTTATAAATATTTGCGGGATTTTAGGAGTTTTCTGGGATCTTTGGGAATTTTTGGGGTTCTTGGGAATTTATCGGTTTAAGATAAAAGGTCGAGGTCAAAGTCATCAACATGGCGGTTAAAATGACTGACAGAACCAACATGGCTGATGATTAGGTCTGACTCCGATACTGGATCCCGTGTATCGGTTTGGTATACCTTATTCCTATAAAACCAAGATGGCTGCCACTGCTCTGCTCTTGAGAAGCGAGCCTCCCAAAACCACCGAATTGGCTGAAAATTGCCATTCTGTTGCTCATTTTTGCTGCTGGGGGNNNNGGGGGGGGGGGGATCAATCTTTTTTGAGGGGAAAACGGGACATTTTGAGGAAAAGGTGGAAATGTATAGGGGAAAAGAGAGAAATTTCAAGTTGGCGGTGGCCGACTCCGGCTCCGATCCTCCATCCTCTTGTCCCAAAATGAAGATAATGATACTACTCGTTGGCACCGAAAAAAATGTATTATTTATATTTTTACAACACAATGCTCAACTTTTAGACATTAACAGTGCCTGCTCTTTGTTAAAAAAAAATAATTTTCAGGGCTTAGTTTTTGCATAAATACATTTTAAAATCACAATTTTACTGTTATAGAAATGTACAAATAATGAAAACCAGCTTACTCAGAAATGAGATAATTCACACTGAAAGAAGATGCCAAGAGCTACTTCAAGACGTCTGTAAAATTGCACAAAGAAGTTTTTTGCACTTTTAAAAAATTGCTGAAAATAAGGAAATTCTTTGCATATATTTGATTTGTCGCTGTCCATAATATTATAGAAAATAACTTTTGCCAAACATAACTTTACATGAATTAAGACAAGATCTTTCATTTGCCATTTTTAGATTTTCTGCAAATAGTTTCATTTATTTTATTTTTACATTACTAAAACAGTAAAATTCTGACTTTGACATGTTATTTTGCAGAAACTTTGGGATCTAAAAATGTTATCTGAGGAGAAAGTATCCACAGATAAGGTCAACAAGTTGAATAATATATGGTACAAATATAAAGTAAAAAATTTTCGCATGATTAACACCCTTAAACTGTAATGCTAACTCAGATTAATTACAGCGAGTAGATGTTAAGGCAGGAGAGTGGATTACAGTGGGTCACTTGTACAGCGTGCAGAACTCATTAACAAGTAGCAAGACCGATACACACTATCAACATTTTCAGAAAAACCATCTATGTAGCACATGAAAGAAGGGTGCATATATTTTGTAACATTGCAAAATGTTTTGCTAGAAATTGCTGTTTTTTTTATCAGAAAGTATGTTTTTAATTAAAACGTATGATAATTTATATTCTGGACGCTTCAAAAAGAACATTTGGCAAAAAAAAAAACTCTTCGTTAAGTAACACTATAATTGTTACTCTAAAATTAAACAATAAAAATAGGAATAATGTGTNAAAAAAAAAAACTCTTCGTTAAGTAACACTATAATTGTTACTCTAAAATTAAACAATAAAAATAGGAATAATGTGTACAAATATTGTTAAGAATTAATTTCATGCACATCCATTTCAGCTATGAAAGTTATCACTTTTATAACTGAAAATGAATGTGCCTAAAGTCAAGTATAAAAAATATGTTGAATATCACTACTATATTTTCTTGCATACAACCCTAGTAATTATTACAATTGCCATACTAAACAAAAAATATTTTGTTTTGGAAAATTCGCTTTTTGAAATATCTAAAAAGGAAATACGCAGAAATATTGATTAAAAATAATCTCTCTTT